>CM027861.1:27895398-28180398 GCA_016097605.1 Eucalyptus guilfoylei | reverse complement strand
GCCGCCTCCCCTTCCTCTCCTCCCTCAACCTCAGCTTCAGCAACTTCAACTCCACCCTCCCCTCCGGCGTCTCCGCCTGCCGCGCCCTCACCCTCCTCGACCTCGCCGAGAACCTCCTCGAGGGCCCCATCCCCGGGTCGCTCGCCGCGATCCCGGGCCTCGCCCTGCTGAACCTCTCGTTCAACAGCTTCTCCGGCGGGCTGCCGCCGCGGTTCGGTGAGTTCGCCCGCCTCGAGTCGCTCTCGCTCGTGAGCAATCTCCTCAACGGGACGATGCCCTCCTTTCTGGGCAACGTCACGAGCCTCAAGAGGCTCGAGCTCGCTTGGAACCCGTGGACGCCGAGCGAGCTCCCGAGTCAATTCGGTAGCCTGACGAACCTCGAGTTCCTCTGGCTCAGCGGCTGCAGATTGACGGGCCCGATTCCGGAATCTCTCGGGAGGCTACCTCGGCTCTGGAACCTGGACCTGTCCGTGAACCAGCTTACCGGGCCGATCCCGAGCTCGCTTGCCTGGTTGAAGAGCGCCATCCAAATCGAGCTCTACAACAACTCCTTGTCCGGCGAGTTGAGCCTCGCGTTCTCGAACTTGACGAGCTTGCGGCTCATCGACGTGTCGACGAACCAGTTGACGGGGGCGATTCCGGACGACCTGTGCAACTTGCCGCTCCAGTCGCTCAGTCTGTTTGAGAACCATTTCGAAGGGATTTTACCGGAGAGCATTGCATTGTCGGAGAATCTACAGGAGCTCAAGCTGTTCAACAACAAGCTCAACGGGTCGCTGCCCAGCGATCTCGGCAAGAACTCGCCGCTACAGAGCCTGGACGTGTCGTATAACCAGTTTTCGGGACCAATACCCGAGAACTTATGTGCGCATGGTGAATTAGAGGAACTTGTGTTGATCTATAACAACTTTTCCGGAACGATCCCGCCCAGTTTGGGAAAATGCGAGAGCTTAAACAGGATCAGGTTGAAGCATAATCAGCTCTCTGGAACAGTTCCGGAAGGATTATGGGGATCACCTCGCGCGTATTTGCTCGAGTTGGCAGAAAATTCACTTGTTGGGAATGTTCCGGATGCGCTTTCCGGCGCACATAATCTCTCTGTCTTGGATATTTCCAGGAATCTGTTTTCCGGGCCGGTGCCGGATGTTTTCGTGTCACTGACTAATTTGGTAGAGTTCCATGGTAGTCACAACAATTTCAGTGGTCAAATCCCCAGAAGTTTGGTGCAATTGAGCCGGTTGAGTACGCTCGATCTTAGTGACAATGCACTTTCCGGTGAGATTCCTGAGGGAATCAAGGCGTGGAGGATGCTGAATGAGCTTGACTTGGATAACAATGAGCTGTCTGGTGAAATTCCGGCTGAAATTGGCAGTCTGACGGTGCTTAATTATCTCGACCTATCCGGGAATTACTTTTCGGGGAGAATCCCCGATGAGCTGCAGAATTTGAAGCTCAATTTGCTCAACTTATCAAACAATCAGCTCTCTGGCGACATTCCATCAATGTATGACAAGCAAGTTTACAAAGATAGTTTCGTCGGTAACCCGGGATTGTGCGGAGATCTACTGGGTCTCTGTCCTACAAGGAGCGATGGGAGGAAGTCGAAGTCCTTGTGGATGCTCGGTGTGATTTTTGTGCTCGCCGTCCTTGTTCTTGTCGTGGGGATTTCTTGGTTCTGTTATAAGTACAAGAACATCAAGAAGGCTAGGAAAGGCGCCGCCATCTCCAAGTGGAGATCGTTTCACAAGCTCGGCTTTAGTGAGCTCGAGATCGCCGATTGCCTCAAAGAAGATAATGTCATCGGCAGCGGAGGTTCTGGAAAAGTTTATAAGGTCAAGCTGAGCAACGGTGAAGTAGTCGCCGTGAAGAAGTTAAGGGGAGTGACGAAAATAGAGGCTTCAACCTTCGAGCCCGAGAAAGACGGGTATCAAGTCGAGGTCGAGACTCTAGGGAAGATCCGGCACAAGAACATAGTAAGGTTATGGTGTTGCTGCAACACAGGGGACTGCAAGCTTTTGGTCTATGAGTACATGCCGAATGGAAGTTTAGGGGATATGCTGCGTGGAAGTAAAGGTAGCTTGCTGGATTGGAGGACGAGGTACAAGATCGCGCTCGATGCAGCAGAGGGGCTTTCGTACTTGCACCACGATTGTGTCCCCGCGATCGTTCACAGGGATGTGAAGTCGAACAACATATTGCTGGATGGAGAATTTGGAGCTAAAGTTGCTGATTTCGGAGTTGCAAAGATTGTCAGAGTTGGCAATGGAGAAGAACAGATGTCTGTCATAGCGGGATCCTATGGCTACATCGCACCAGGTCTGTTACTTTATCATTTTTACGAAATCCGAATCAATTCGTTTGCGCAATTTACTGTTACATGTTCGAGATCGATTCTTCAGTTCATCGTTTGAAAGTTTGTTTTGTGCATTAGGTATTGCATCAGCATCATATTACTGTCAAATGTCTCTACAGAAATAGCGACATATGCTGATCCAATTCTAACGTGAACTGGACCGTGTGATGCAGAATATGCCTATACTCTTCGAGTCAACGAGAAGAGCGACATATACAGCTTCGGGGTGGTCATCCTGGAATTGGTGACGGGAAGGCTCCCAATAGAACCTGCTTTCGGGGAGAAAAACCTGGTGGCATGGGTCAGCGCTACCTTAAACCAGAAAGGGATCGACGACGTGATCGACCCCAAACTCGAGGCCAGACACAAGGAAGAAATAACCAAAGTCCTCGAGGTCGGCCTCCTCTGCACCCATTCACTCCCCATAAGCCGGCCCTCAATGCGAAAGGTGGTGAAGCTGCTGCAGGAAGCCGGCTCCGGCGGCAAGGCCGGGATCGTCAAGAGGGACGGCAAGCTGTCGCCTTACTACTACGAAGATGCCCCCAATAAGACAAATAACGCGTCGGAGAATCCGGTGCGGTACATGAAAGAGCAGGGGAGCAAGTAAAGGGGGAAAACAAGAACCCCATTTTGCTTCGCCCCTGTGGAGGCACGAGAAATTGGGAAGGAAGCCATCGGCGCAAATGCCTCGTAACTCTAGGAATCTGTGTATTAGGCTTGTTCAGGTGTTCCCAGAGTTAGTCCTTAGTTAGGTGACAGGAACATGCGAACAAAGGCCATGTCAACTCTTAACACATGGGAAAAGATCCCATCCCAGTACCGATTGGCTGGTCCCAGTTTGAATTTTCTGCCCCTTCCGATCGGGTGCTCTTGCGGAAACGATCGGTGTGTGAAGTCACTGATGATGGATGACCAGCCCATCGTCCATTCGGTCTAAAGGACAGCTTTCATTAATTATTGGTGTTTAGCTTGTTTAGCTTTTAGTGCATGTGGTGTGGGTGCGGTGGTGGTGGGGGGACGCTTTGACTTCCATGCCGCCCTGCATTAAAGTGCCCATGATCTCCCCATGGGGTAGCAGTAGCTTCGTTTTTGTACTTTTGTTTCTGCATCTTCTTGGCACGTCCATTCCATTAAGAAATTGCAGAGGAAATTGACGGGAGGTTGCATATTGCATATTGCCCCCCTAAGGTTCTTTGGATTTGCAGCAAATTGCCCAGAAACTTTTCCAATTGCTTTAATTTGTCCCTCTAAACCGGCTTGTCGGCGTAGTGCCCTCGGTCACAGGACAGCGTGCGAATTCTAGAAGTTGGTTGTGATGTGTCCTCTAAAGTTGACTCTAATTAAATTTCACATTAAGAAACGCAAATTCCTCATAAAAACGTATACATATATACCGGCATAAGAATAATTCAAGAAAAATATCACATGTGACTAAAGTTCCAATGAAAATCTGATTGGAGTTAACGCTAAATACACGTTCATATATAGTCTTGAAAAATGTTTTTTGAACAGTCCCCCCCTTTTTTTTTTCTCGTGAGTATATTATTATTGTAAAGTTAAAGTTTTAATCTTTTTTGTGTACGTGTTTTCATCCCAACAAAATAACCTTTAAGGGCGCACATGATAATTATTATGTTTATTTGTTTTTTCATTTTCCTATTTCCGTAATAAGTTTGGAATAGAAATCTTTCTTTGAACGTAATTTAATTTTTTTTTTTGAGCAATTTTTTTTTCAATCCTACTCTAATTCTATTCTAACACTCACTCTCAAACTTTTGCCCTGCCTCATTGCATGGCGTGAGAGTTGAAAACCCAATCCTGAAATGAAATCATCCCCACCCCAATCCTCCTGAGAATGTGGGGATTTGAACCCCCAATGGTTAGCAAATTTTTATTTCAAAAATAGGTTTAGAACAAAAATCAAAAGTTAAAATTTTTAATGTTTTTTATTTTTGGAATAAAAGTGAGGAATAAAAAAACTCTTCTCATTGTTTCTTATTACCACCCGCCACCCACTTGTCGCCGGACGCCGGACGACCGTCGCCGGACGCCGGACGACCGTCGCCGGACGCCGGACGACCGTCGCCGGTCACCAGCCGCCAACCTCCCCGATTGTTGACCACCACTTACTGCCACTTGAAAGGGAGAAATCATGTTATTATCAAATGAATTTTTATTAAAAAAAATAGAAATTTTGTATAGTTATCAAACACATATTTTTCTCAGAAAATCGTATAAAAAAAATAAAAAGTCAGAAATTGATTTCTAGATAGAATAGTTATCACTCTCACCGTAAATAGCATCTCAATACTACCGGAAGCAGCTTTGTGGAAACTGCTGTAATAGTGCTTCGGTTTCCAGAATACCGAGCGCGTGATTTTTACTGTCTTGAAAAGTCAAAGTGCCTTATTTCAGTTGTAGTAACTTTGGAAAAGCCATACCAAACACACAATAGATGGTTCTCCAGATGTTATAATCAGATGGCAATTATCCGATGAAAAATCGCTGTCCGAGTTATTGGTCAAAAGTGTTTCCTTTAAAAAAGACTTACGAAATTTTTTTGGGGCATTTAAACGCACTAGGCTCAAGCTAATATGGTGAGCAAGCTGCAAAGTCGATGGGCCTGGAAGATAAGATGTTGCAGGCTCTCATGGGTCCGAAGAACCTGCAAATCGAGATGGCCTTCTCTGCAAAGCACCGTCGCGAAGCCCATCATCGTCCGGGCTTGGAAAAGAGAAACGCCGGACGGCTAGGAAACCTGCCGACGTGCTCCCGTGTGGAAAATGTTCACGGTGCATGGCGCGTTCAGAGGAGAAAACGATTCCAGAGAATCTGAAAGATGAGAATTTCCAACTCATTCTGTTCTTGGCTGATCTTGGTACTCGAACAATTTCTACACCAACAAGCTTTTGTCGTATCAGGCAGATGATCAGGCAAGACTTGCAGCAGATCTTGAAGAAATATGGTGGAAGAAGGAGACTTTCAGGTTGTATACGGTGCTCGTTCTTTGCTGCATCTTTATGATGGGTGTAACAGGAACTGATCTGTAACGTTGCACTGGTGATAACGAAGGTTGAAACGGGACTAAAGTTTCGCCAACAGAAAGTAACGAAAGACAGCTTGCATTGCCTCATTAATGGCTAAGAAAAAACAGCAGTTGAGCTCCTCAAAAACCGGACAGCTTCTAGATATAAGGCGAGAAGAGATGCAACTACACAGAAGCCTCCTAGAAACGAACAGTTTCTCGAAGCTTTTGCTCAAAGAGAGTATTCGGTTTCGATCAAACTTCTCGCGCTCTGTATTTGACGCCACCCAACTGAGAAACCCTTTGACAAGTAACGGCGAAAAACAACAAATCCTTCGCGTTCTGATTTATATATCGTTGTCCAAACTCCACTCGTAGTTTCCTCCATTGCAGTCACCAAGATCCTTGAAATTCGAAGCTCTTGATATTTTGGCTGGTGGTGGAAGAGAGCATTTCATCAGTATTGTGATATTCCTGAACATGGAGGCTCCGGCGCCAGAACAAGCTCAATCCCTACTTCGGATAACCGGTCCGTCGCAAGATCAAGAACCCAGAAGGCAACGGAAGACGCCGGCGCAAAAGGCGGTGCGGAAGACCTTCAAGCTAACCGCGCACTTGGCGAACCTCCTCCCCACGGGGACGGTCCTTGCATTCCAAGTCGTGTCCCCGGTCTTGACCCACCAGGGCAAATGCCCCACTTCCCTAAACCACACCCTAACCCTAGCCCTCCTCGCCCTCTGTGCCGCCTCCTGCTTCTTCCTCTGCTTCACCGACAGCGTCCGGGACGAGCGCGGGAAGGTCCGGCACGGGATCGCGACGTTCAAGGGCCTGTTAGTCCTCGACGGGTCGGTGCGGCTCTCGCCCAAGGAGGCGGACAGGTACAGGATAAGGCTCCTGGACTTGTTGCATGGGGTCATGTCGGTGCTGGTCTTCGCGGCGATTGCGCTGTTCGACCCCAACGTGGTCAGGTGCTTCTATCCCTCGCCGTCGGAGGAGGCCCGACAGCTCCTCGTGGCGGTGCCGATCGGGGTAGGGGTGGCGTGTAGCTTGGTTTTCCTCGCGTTCCCGACCAAGCGGCATGGCATCGGATTCCCTCTTTCTCGATGTTGATCATATATCGGAGGTCTTGTGAGTTTTTCAGATTTTTCAAGATTTTACTCACACAGATCAACGAGATGGATGACCTACTTACATACAATTCAAGAATTGAAAATTCTTCCTTTTTGCTCTTTGCTAAAGATTGGTTTGATCTTGGGAAGTGGAATTATAATTTTCCATGATACATGGCTATGATTTAATATAGTATACACACTCCAATCTCGTAATATGTATTTCAACTTACACGATCAAATAGAGGTGGATGAAAAGAGCTCACTTTTTTACTGGGCCACGGCCCAAAACCAAAGGCCCACTGGCATGGCCTGCCATTCCTTCACAAATATTCAGACAAGGTAAGTCGATAATTGTAGGTCTAGGACTCCAATTTTTCCCTGTAACCTCTCCCTGTCTCTCTACATATATAAACGCACACACTAAAGCATGAAGATCATTCTCGAAAAGGACGATGTCTGGGGGTTTCTTTCCTTTTGATGGACAGATTCTGGACTCGATACTAGTGAGTCCCATGATCTAGACAAAATTTACACATTAACAGTTCTTAAGCTCGACCTTTCTCTCGAATATTCGTGATGTTAACATAAACAAAAGTTTCCTTTTTCTTTTTTCTTTTAATCTTATCATAAACTTGGACCTCAATCAAGAGAGGTCGAGTCAAGTAAATTTGACTAAAGAACGAGAGCGAAGATGCTGCAGTTTTTAACGTGAAAGATACCTTTCACGATTTTATCGAAATTTGTCCCGATTCGCATCACACTGCACTCACAAATTTTTCTATTTTTATATCATGCTTTGGTGTGGTCGAATGTAATTGCGCAAATTAATTTCGTGACGCCATCCTCACCACGCCACGAGAGAGAAAAAGTCGTGACGCGACATCCACTTTTAATTAACTCGTAATAATTTCCGAAATTACCTGCTGGAAAAAACCCGGAAACGAAAGCAAACGAGAATCTCCACTCGCGAGCCCCCCCGCGCGTGAGGCACACTCGCCCCGCCCTCCGTCGGCCACGTCATCATTCGCCGCCGCTTTCGGACAAGCCCCCCCCTCATCGTACCGAAACTCCAGCGGTCGAGAGATCTCCCTCCTTCCTCAAAAAGTCTCCCAAGAAAAAAACAGCACCATCTTAAATTAATCGAAAATGAAAAAATAAAAAATAAAAAAAATATATATATATATATATATATATATATATATCTATGTATATATGTATAATCATGCACAGCAGAGGAGAGAGAAAGTGAGGGAGAGAGAGAGAGATGGGGAGACATTTTAGAGAGAGAAACTACAGGAACCCTTCCAACAAAGGAGAAAAGCGATTCGCGAATCAATCCAATCCTTCGCTTCAACTTCACTGATCCAATTTCCCGACTCGATTTTCGAGAAAAACCCAAAAAAGAAATTTTGATTTGTTTTTTCTCGCTTTTCCACACACGAATCCAAAACCCCGTTTTCTCTCTCTCTCTATCTCCTCCATTTTTTTTTTCCGATGGAATTACTATTATTATTATCATTGCCCGTGAATTTAATTTCATGCCGACGGCAGCAAGAAAACATGCGCGCGATTAAAGAAACCGCGACCGCCGCTGCCGCCGCCGCGGCGCGCGGTCGCGGTCGCCGTCGCCGCGACGGCTGCTCTTCTTCTTCATCTTCTTCTTCTTCGCGTTCATCATGGAGATCGCTCTGTCGTAATTATGGCGAGGGTGGTGCTGGTGTCTTTTATGGCTCCAGTTCTCGGGAATTATTATTATTAATATCATTATCGTTGTCGCTGGTGCGATATTCCACAAATCTGACCTCACATCGCAATCGACAAAGAGAGAAAGAAAGAGAGAGAGGGGAAGAAAAGACTCGAGGAGAAGTTATCAGTGTTTTTTGAATTTTTAATTTTCCTTTTAGGTGGAGAGAGAGAGAGAGAGAGAGGAGTAGAGAGAGAAGGAAAGTCTATTGGGTGAATTTATATTCCTCGCTTTTTCGTCAAACCAACAGAAAGTCATTTTTTTTAAGAGCGGACGGGGGAGTTTTTTCCCTGAGAGAGAGAAGTTCGCTTCTTGATTTCTAGGGTTTGCGTCCGTCCCTGTGCTCGATTCTGGGTAGGCAATGGAATTCGGTTTCTAGCCCTCCTTGACCCCGTTCCGATCCGAGTTTCTCTCTCTTTCTGAGCTCCGAGCAAATGGAGGAGGAGGAGGTGGCTGCAGCTGCTGCCGGCGCTAGCAGTAGCGGCGGGGCGGCCGCTGCCGGCGGAGGTGGAGGTGCTGGTAGTGGTGGAAATGGAGGTGGTGGTGGTGGTGGGGATGCTGAGAAGAAGAAGACAGCTGAAGGGGAGGGCAAGTCTAAGCGCAAGATGAAGACTGCTTCTCAGTTGGAGATTCTGGAGAAGACTTATGCTGGTGGGAATGCTAATCAGTTTATTTGCACTTCTGTGTGTTGCCCTTTTTCTGATTTGTGTTATGTGATTTATTTGCGCGTATCGGTTTTTTTTTTTTCACTGAAATTGGCGTTGATTCAGTGGAGCCGTATCCGTCCGAGGCGATAAGGACTGAGCTGTCGGGGCAATTGGGGCTTTCCGATAGGCAGTTGCAAATGTGGTTCTGTCACCGGCGTTTGAAGGACAGGAAGGGACCGTCCAAACGGCAGCGTAAGGACTCACCAGCTGCTGCCGCTCCTGAGCCAATGTCGGTTGGTGGGGAAGCGGCGAATGAGCTTCCCTATGGTGCTGTTGCTGGATCAAGTTCGTTTGCGCCGGCTGTGGATCCTTGGCGAGCTGCCCCACGAGTCGGGACGGCTGTTGCACGAGTCAGCGGTGATTATCCGGTGATGAAGCGGCATTACGAGCCAGAACCATCAATGGCTGAGCGCCATGCAATTGCATTTGTGGAAGCACAGTTGGGCGAGCCTTTGAGGGAGGATGGGCCGATTCTTGGCATGGAGTTTGATCCTTTGCCGCCAGGTGCATTCGGCACACCTATTGGTGAGTTGAGTTCTTTGCCTTATGAGCATGCTCATTGGATGCAGCTATTTTGTTTAAAATCAGGAAATTACAATTTCTTTTAGTGATTGGTAGTTATGTCTTGTGGATGCATTAATTAGCTATCACAACATTTTGCAAGGCCATTTATCTTTTAGTACTTGAATGTCGCATGGAACTTAGATCAAATCTGTCTGTTGGGTGATTAGATGTTAATGTTTTGCAAATTCAATTAGGCGAGTAGGAGTGAAGTTCAGATTGAACTAATATATCTCCCCAATGAAGACAGACAAGAGTAGCCGGATAAATGATTGGTGTTTTGGACATGGGAAATAACAAACTGGAGTACTTCAGTGAGCAGAGAACTTCATCTGTATTGGAACGAGTTCATCTAGAGTATTTCATAGATGGTCGGATTAAGACTTGAGATAAAAAGTCAGAGTAGTATCTAACTGGGGGCCATATCATGCAAAAGAATTTATGCAACTCTTAGTCGAAAACAACTTCTCTTTGAAACATCATATAGAAATTATGGCATTGCGAAGTACAATCTGGAATTAGTGAAGATGTAAGGAAGATATAGGGGAGCAAATTATTGTGCATTGGACAGCCCTTGGACCAAGGCCTCTGGCCTTGACCTTGACAATAGGGAAAAAACTGTTGAAGGGTAAATGGGATGTGTCGCCATCTGCAGATGTTCTCCTACTTTGTGATTTGGAGGAAATTTGGAGTGAGCTACTTGAATTTTATCTTGGTTGTGCAATAAATAATTGACTGCTAAGAACATAGGGCTATTGATTTGGACTGAGACATTTTGGAGTTTACAGGTTTAACTTTGGAGTCCAAAGGCAAAGATTTGACTGATGTCTCTTTAGCTTTGGAGACGTTTCTAAGAATAGGACAGAGTGAACCTGATTGTTGTTATACTGGTTGCCATTTGTGAGATTTTTGTGACAAAAAGGCTACGCCTTGTAAACACCAAATCTCTGCTGTCAGATTTGCACTTTTTCCTCTTTATTTGAGGAGATAAATGCAGAAATATGAATTATTGATCCTTAGTCTCATGCAAACAATCCAAGGAAAATTCTCAGTTGTATGCATTTTCTTTTCTTGAGAGTCTTTTGTGATAATGTTATGCCTATCGGAAACATACTCTGTTTAGAATATCTTTATATTGTCCCTAACAATTCAAAACTAACGCTAAGTTACAGGAAAACCAGGAATAAAGAGAACCTTGTTTTCTGATCTGTTGTTACTCGAAGTAAAGATCAGCAACTTATGAAAGAGTTTCTCCCTTTCACATAGAATAGAACTGGCTGCTTTTTCTACAATCCCTTATGCCACTGCAATAAGAGGTTTTAGGAGTCGCTTTAGCTGAATATGGGCTAATCTGTATTATGTTGCTGTTTTTGAGAGACTAGAAAGGACTTTTTAGAGTTTGCTTTTATGTGGCTGTTAGCCTGTTAGGGCGTCCAGTGATAACAAGATACTAGCTTTCAGGTGGCTGAATGAGTTCTGTCATAATTTACTGCTTAATGTGTCTAGGGTTCTTTTACTTTGGGGCCAAGGATTTCGATGGTTGAGTCCTTTGAAAGATTTGAAAGTAATAAGTTGATGTATTTCTTGTCTGACCCATTTTAATCAAGTTTCTTGCGAAAGGTTGTAATGACCCATGAAGCTGCTTTATAACCTCCGGTAACAATTTTGTTTTCTCTGCAGGAGGAGCAGTGATGGGGCAACATAAACAAACTGGAAGATCTTTTGACGCCAAATATGAGCGCTCTGATGCTAAATCAATTAAGGTCAGTAGGTGTCTGCATGTAGAATGGTGCAACTATGTATATTCAGGACATTTGAATAGATAAGCATACAGGGAGTGGAAAAGAATACTAGTTTTAGATCATTCATGAAGAAGAAACTATATTTAGAGTATGGTAGCTGAGTTGGTTTTTGGTTCTATCCTCAGATGATCTGAATTTTCTCCTAGCAGAGTTGGATAATTTAGCGTAGTTTATTGGGATTGGTTAGCTGTAATGAGCCACTCACCCCCCTATTCACAAAAAACAAAAGGAACACCCAACCCCCCTCCCCACGTGCGAGCACCTCACACACGCACAAAAAAAAAGGGTGGGGGGAGGGTAAAAGATTTGACTAAACTGACGTGAATATTCATATTTTCTGTTCTTAGGGTGTTGTGCGTCCAGTCCATGAATACCAGTTTCTTCCAGAGAAACCAACTGTTAGAGCTGAGACATATGAAAGAGTTGTTCCACCATACCATGGTGGTTCAGATAGTAGTAACCCACGGATTTCGGCTGGACCTCCATTCCTGCATGCGAATGAGCCAATGCCCTCTGGATATGGTCTTCAAAATCGGATGCCCACTTTGAGTCTCTTGACTCCACCAGGCAAGCAGGGGCATCTCTTGACATCAACTCCTGGGGAGTATGATTTAGATCCATCAAAAACCTCGTCTACAAACTTGGAGATTGAGAATAGGCTTGGTGCTCACTCCGCTTCAGCATTGGACAATCCGATTGTATCATCAGACAGACGGGTCATTCACAATGAGGAACTTTTACGAGCTGAGAGAAAGAGGAAGGTAATCTCATGGTTCTCCAGTATTATGAAGTGTGTATAGGTAGATATCTTGTCTGCAAAATTATTATCTTGAAGAATGTTTCAGTAAGTGTTGTCTCCAAACTATTACCTGTACAGAGTGAAGAGGCTAGAATACAACGGGAGGTTGAAGCTCACGAGAAAAGGATTAGAAAAGAACTAAAAAAGCAAGATATTTTGAGACGAAAGGTACAGGGTGCTGATTTTCAATGAAATTTATTTGTTTTAATGGATATAATTGCATGTCTAAGTTTATATGTTGTCATTTAATACTATTGCACGTCTATACCTAGAGAGAGGAGCAAGTAAGGAAAGAAATGGAGAGGCTTGACCGTGAAAGGCGGAAGGAAGAAGAAAGATTACTGCGGGAGAAGCAGAGAGAGGTAGAGAGGTACCAGCGTGAGCAAAGGCGTGAATTGGAGAGGAGGGAGAAGTTCTTGCAGAAAGAGACTAGAAGAGTAAGCTTGAGGAACTGTGGTTTTTCCTTTCTTCTCAATCTGTCTGTAAACATTAAGTTGTTTCAACTAGTAAATTGCTGGTGCGTTTGTAGGCTGAGAAACAGAGGAGAAAAGAGCAAGCTCGCAGAGAAAAGGAAGCTGCCAGACTTAAAGCTGCTAATGAGAGAGCAATTGCTCGCAGAATGGCAAAAGAATCAGTGGAACTCATTGAGGATGAACAATTGGAGCTAATGGAGTTTGCAGCCTCAAGCAAGGAGTTACCTTCAATTATGTCTCTGGATTTTGAAACTTTGCAAAATCTTGAGTTATATAGAGGTAGGTTGTGCAATCTCTGGTTGGACATGAGGTTCTTTGTGATTGCAGCAGCAGATTATTCTGAAGCTATTTATTGTCCTCATCAATGCATGCAAATTGATCTCTTGCTTTACTTTCATGTTATATATTCGAGAGATTTGATTGTTCTATGGGTGAGGCCTTCTGGAATTTGTTTACTGTTGCGGTAGCGGTGATATGCACGAATATAATCTTAAGACTGACTCATAAGCTGGAATGTCCTGGGACCTTGGCTTCTTGACCTGAATGCAAGTAGCCAATGTGTCTTTAATAGGAATTTATGTTTTCACCTTTTCTTTTCACAAGACCTTGTAGATGATAAACCAGCATGCTAACTTTGGCAGGTTTTGATCTCCTTGGAAATCCATGCTAGCTATGTGCCAGTAAACTTCCGCAGTTGATTTTTACTATGTATGATGGCAGTCTTCTTACTGTCCTATTGTTGGAACATAAGGAAAACTTTGCATGAACACAATTTTCGAAGCTGTGGAATTTGAAACTCAGAAGCAACGTTATAATGAGTTGAAGAAGAAAACCTAGGTCGACTGTTTATTAGTGTTAGGCTGACATGTTTGGCTCCAAATTTCCAACTTTTGGGTTGTTTTTTTTTGTTTTTTTAATTGATTAGTTTTTACTGAAAATTTTGCATTTGTTTTATAGCCATCCCTAGCTTAATTGAACCAACTCATGAGATACAATTTAGTAATGCTGTCTATGAAGAAGATATTATCTATTATTCCAGATTCTATGACTGCATTTCCATCCATATCTGTGCAAATGAAAAGGCCGTTTGCAATTCAACCTTGGTCACATTCAGAGGAGAATATTGGGAATCTTCTCATGGTAAGCTTGAGCTTTGCTTCTCCTTATATTTTAGTTTTATTATTGCTTTTCACGTGTCCTTTTATCTTCCCTTGCTCCTTTATCCTTTTACTTTGGGAAAAAATGCCAAAAGAACTCATGATTTTTATATTAGTTAATATGTTACCTCTTACTTTAATTTACATTTAACATGTATACTTATTAATGATATACTGTAATCATTGCTTTATTTACTATATCATCAAATATCAGGACAAATTCATTTAAATTTAATGCTGTCCCATTAGATGTCAGATATGTAGGTTCTGGTTGATGTGAGACTATTTGTTGTACCTTTTTAAGGTAGAGGGATGAAGTAAATTCTAGTTCAATGATTAGGGTTGTTTTTCTTATACTGTCCAATGTTATTGAGGAGAGCAGAACTTAGGTAGATCACTTCTTAAGACAGCAAACTATGCCTAGGCCTTTCCAAGAAATAGTTGGTTAAGATAATACCGGTTTTGGAGTTTCATCACAGAAATGATACACGCGAATTCGAGTTGTCCAAGTGTAAGATCTGTTATCCTGAGTATCATTCTATTTTGCCATGCTTGATCCCCGTATAATTAGCATCAGACTATGAGGCCTCGTGGGCATCTTACATTAGCATGTTAGCTTCTTTTAGACCATGTTCTCTCACATTCCTTCAAAGACTTTAGGTGTCCCTGTGAGTTTGTAGTTGAAAGTTCTAGCATATAACAATTCTGTTTATTATACATTGCTACTGGACAATTTTTCTCTTCATATGATGAAGTATGATATTTCTAATAATGTAGGATTTGTTCGAAATAACGTTTTCCTATTGTAGATTGCGATATTGTAAAAGTGATTGATATGATACGTGTCAACTCATTTGATAATTACTGTGGCCGTATGCCTTGCTTTCCCAGTGAAAGAAATGTCGGTTTGTGCATGAACCTTTAGAATTTGAAATATTTCACTGCCTATGTAAATCTTTTCCTGAAAATATCTTGGATTTTGTTTCTTGACTTTAGGCTTGGAGGTTCCTGATAACTTTTGCAGATGTTCTTGGTCTGTGGCCGTTCACGCTTGATGAGTTTGTTCAAGCTTTCCATGACTATGTACGTTCTGTTTTCTAACATGCATTTCATTCCTTAAGGAGTTATTATCTCTAGGCTGGGAGTGCATGAGCCTTCTTGGTTTCACGCTAAGTGCATTTGCCTTGTGGCTCAGGATGCAAGGTTGTTGGGTGAGATACATGTTTCTCTGTTACGAACAATCATTAAAGATATTGAAGATGTTGCAAGGACACCTTCCACCAATGTGGGAGCGAATCTAAATAGTGTTGCTAATCCAGGCGGTGGCCATCCGCACATAGTCGAAGGGGTGAGCTACTTCTTGTTAGTTCCTACTGTTGTTTGGATTATTATTAGATTCACTGTGTGTAAAGAATCCTTTACGCATTCACTAGTAGATGGATGACACGTGTGCTTAAAGATAGTTATGTAAACGAGTTTATCCACTCAAGTTGAGAGTGTGATTCGTTTCTTACTCTGGTGGAGGTCTTAATAAAAATCCTAATTATTTTATGAAGGACATTGTCGTGGAACTTTTTTTGTGCAGAGGAGGAGGGTTGTAGATGTGTTCACTTCTGGAAGTTTAATAATTAGTTGCCAGTGATTTTTCTGATAGAGTATCATGGTATCAGTTGGCCTTTCCTGTGTCTCTGGCGTTTATCTTTATTCATTTCAAATATAAGAATCGTGGGAACATCCTTAAGCTGCTGTCAGTAAAAATAGGAACTTTCGATCCTTTTACTAATGACACTGCTTCTCGAGCTGGTCGTACATGAGCAGTTATCTTTTTCTGCTTTGCTTGTCATTCATAACCTAAGATTAAGGCATTCCTTGTAGGCATATTCTTGGGGTTTTGATATTCGGACGTGGCAGCGGCAATTGGATCCGCTTACATGGCCTGAAATACTGCGGCAGTTTGTCCTTTCTGCAGGATTTGGGCCCCAACTGAAGAAAAAGAATGTTGAAGCAGCATATATTCATGATGATCACGAGGTGACTTCATATCCATCAAGAAAGCTACTTGTTTCTTGGATTGTCATTTCGTGTTGCTGTTTGCATTTCAGAAAGAGTATAGAAGTTTCAATACTTTGAGAGAGATGCTATTTCCTTGCATTGGTTTGTTGGTAATGATGGTTTTTCCTTCTTGTGTTATATGGCTAGAGTTCGTTCTGTATCTTGTAGTAGGACTTGGAAGGCATGTTAGCCACCCTAGATCTCGCAAAAGAGTAGTTTGAAAATGACTGGGACAACTTCCACTTTTATCTAGAGATTGAAGCTAGTATCTAGTTGTAGGACTAGAACAAGTTGCCATGGATAAGGATAACCATGAAAACACTAATTGGAAAAGTTCTTGTGGTTTTTTCCGTTTTGCATTTAATTTTTAGATCTTAAGAATTGTACTGCAATGATGAGATTCTTTTGTGTGCATTTGTTTCTTCTGCTTGTTTGATGGTCATTTCATTTGCATATTAGTTGTTTTGCAGCCATTTTAAGCCTTATGTTCACACGTATTGTTAAAAACCTCAGTATCAGGAAATCTCTTACACATAAGCAAGGATAGTCATTCATTTCTCAATACGCTGAAACTGAAAAGTGCTACGTGGAGTTGCCTGAGATTTGCGGCTTCTTTACCTTTTTCTGGGTATCTCGAAGTTACAAATGTAGTTGAATTTTTATCTGGTATGTGACTGCACTGGGTGTTGTTTCTTTGAAACAAAATTCATTGCCGCCTCCTGAAGCCATATGCTTCAGGAGAACTGACCATTTAATCGACTCCTCATGAAGCGGTGCTTCAGGAGTCCTGTGGTCACTCCATCTCCAGGATGCTTCGTTAGTACTTCAAAGAACAATTTCCACCACGTTAGCAGAAGAATAGAGAGCATTCATTCATTGTAATTGTCAACAGAAAGCGAGTCAGGTGTTTATTGCTGTATAAAATTCATGGTTTGAGGAATTAATCTAAGAAATCTCTAGTTGTAGTTGACTGGACAGAAGATCATCAATCTTATGAGTTTAGTAACTGTTTTGCTGTTTGGATCATTGCATCCCAATGTTGTGGCTTCTGAGTTCCAATTTAAGATTTTAGGTATATTAAGTTGTGGCTGGGGTTGCTCTTCATACTTTCGGGTGATGCTAGTTTGAGACAAACTTATCGAACATCCTTTCCATGTTATCTTTCACGTTGGTTGTATATATTTTAACTGATGCATTGGATTAAGGGTTTTTAAGCTCTTCTAATGGTCTTTTGTGTTTTTCTCCCAATGACAATAAGTATTTTCACTTTTTGAAACTATGAATTTTATTAAATTAACTTTATATATGGAATTAAATAAAAGGCATTTCTTAAGCTAAGAGTCAAAGGAAAGGGCTAAAGTTTGCAGCCCTCAACATCCTGAGTTACTTTACTTTGCTGTAGTGAAAAGTGAGTACTTTTCACTCAAATGAAGTTGTTTCCTCCGATGCAGGGGCAGGGTAATGATGGTCAAGATATAATTTCTATTTTGCGAAATGGTGCAGCTGCTGAAAATGCCTTTGCCAAAATGCAACAAAGGGGATTTTCTAATTTACGCAGATCGAGGCATCGTTTGACCCCTGGAACAGTCAAATTTGCAGCTTTTCATGTTCTCTCTCTGGAGGGAGATGATGGCCTATCAATACTTGAAGTTGCCGATAGGATTCAGGTGAGAGGATTTGTTGACTGAAAAATGTTTGATCATGTTGTCCTTAAAGTATTAAATATCCTTTTTATGGTTTCTCTTGAAAGAAATGTGGACTACGAGATCTTACTACTAGCAAGACTCCAGAAGCATCGGTAGCTGCTGCTTTGTCAAGGGATACAAAGCTTTTCGAGAGAACTGCTCCATCAACTTACTGTGTCCGACCTGCTTATAGAAAGGATCCAGCTGATGCTGAGGCTATACTTTCTGCTGCTAGGGAAAGGATTAGAGAATTTAAAACTGAGCTTGTTGATGAAGAGGAAGCTGACGATGCTGAAAGAGATGAAGACTCTGAAAGCGAAAGCACGGAAGACCCTGAGGTGGATGATTTAAATGCTGAATTAAATTCGCAGGTGGAGGTCTCCCAAAGAGATGTCGATCTACTTGGTGTGAAAACTCTTTCAGGTGACGGAAAGGATGATGCTGATGAAATAGACATCTCACAGAATGGCATGGAGAGAGCGAATGGAGATTCATCATTGATGTGTCCTGAAGACTTGATCAAGGATGAAGATGCCAGTGCTCCTGTTGATAGAGGTGATGGTGGCATTCAAGATGAAGTAACTGATAATCAGCAAGACACCGATATTGATGAAAGCAATCCGGGAGAGCCATGGGTGCAAGGACTTATGGAAGGAGAGTACTCGGATCTTAGCGTTGAAGAGCGCCTCAATGCTCTTGTCGCTATTATTGGTGTTGCAATTGAAGGGAATTCAATACGTAGTGTTCTTGAGGTAAACTAATCTCATTTCACTGAGCATCGGGAAATAATTATTGTACTCCTGTTTGTGGTCTGAAATTTGAGTGACTTTCTAGGAACGCCTGGAAGCTGCGACTGCATTGAAGAAACAGATGTGGGCAGAGGCACAACTTGATAAACGCCGAACAAAAGAAGACTACCTGATGAAGATTCACTATCCACTCCAAATGGCAAGCAAAACTGAAGCTAACCTTCCAAACATATCATCAGCTGAGGGCAAGCTAAGCCCTTTGCTTGCTGTTGATGGTGGTAATAATGAGATGCCAGTGGATCCTGCTATTCAGCGAGAATCAATGATGGTTCAGCAGAATCCCAGTCCCTTAATAACTTCTGAAGGAAACGTACAAGTGCAAGATATTCCTGGCGGTTCAGAAAATTTTTCACTGCAGCAAGTAGGATATGCGGCTGAAATGTCCCGCTCACAGTTAAAATCTTATATTGGTTACAAGGCAGAAGAGTTGTATGTATATCGGTCATTGCCTCTTGGTCAGGATCGAAGGCGCAACAGATACTGGCAGTTTGTCACATCCAATTCAAGAAATGATCCTGGCTGTGGTAGGATCTTCGTTGAGTTGCATGACAGGCAATGGAGGCTAATTGATTCTGAAGAGGTGCTGATCCATCTTAAGTGCCCACTGTATGATTGAGTTGTTTGCCTGCATTAGCGGTTATATGTGTGTGATTTGTTATCTATCAATTGTTTCATGCGTCTCTCTGGTAAATTAGTATTTATATTGATATTTAGATGTTGCTGCCTAACATTGTTCTTTTCCCTTGATATAACTTCCCCACAGTTCTAATCAATCTGTGCAATGCATGCAGGGTTTCAATTCTTTGTTAGCATCCTTAGATGTACGTGGGGTTAGAGAATCATATCTTCACTTCATGTTGCAAAGGATAGAGTCATCATTTAAAGAATCTGTTAGAAGAAATGCAATCTGCACTGGTGGCAAGAGAACAAGTGAAGAGAAAGTCAAGAGAGAGGCTCTTGAAGTGCCACATGGCTCTGATGCTTCCATAGGCATTGACAGCCCTAGCAGTTCCGTATGCGGAGTGGATCCTGAGACATCAGAGACCTCCACATCGTTTGAAATTGAGCTCGGAAGAAATCGACATGAGAAAGATGGTGCTCTAAAGAGATATCAGGAGTTTGAGAATTGGATATGGAAGGAATGCCTAAGTCCTTCGGTGCTATGTGCCATTAAATATGGGAAGGAAAGATGTGTGCCACTTCTTAATGCTTGTGATCGATGTCATGAGATAAATTCTATGGACTATGATAACTGCCCTTCATGTTATTGGACCTCTACAACCTCGAAAAACGACTTATATCTCTCTGAGTCTGCAGCACCTTCTGAACACAAATTGCATATGCTGTCTGACCCTACTAAGCATGGTTCGGTGTCTTCCCCTGTGAAAACAAGACTGCTTAAAGTGTTATTGGCTTTGGTGGAGGCAAGTCTATCCTATGCTTTTAATATCTCAAGCCCTTTTCACTGTGATGTTTTGAATTGTGCTTCCCTGAAGATTCTTGCAGCTTATGGTTTTCTTTATGATGTGACTTGTCAGGCTTTTGTTCCTCCAGAAGCTCTTGAGTCCGTTTGGACTGACGATTATCGCAAGTCTTGGGGTATGAAGCTGCGAACTTCATCATCAGCTTCAGACCTTCTTCAGGTTCGTCTTAACTTGTGTCGTTATGCTGTTGCTATATTGTACTTCTAGCACCGTTATGCCTTTTCCTGAGAAACAGGGAAACGCCTTTCCCTTTGACTCTATGTGCCTGGAAGCTTTTTTATTTCCTTCCCTGGATCTTAAAAAAATGGAGTATGGCTATGCACTCCATTGGTGCTTTTGCATCGTCTTTTTATTGCTTGCTGTCTTATTTCATCCTTTAATTGTCTGATGGCTAGTATATGACAAGACTTTTTCTCCCTAATGGTATTCCTTGCAAAGTATCCTCTCTTCTCTAAACTTGTTTCTTTTTTTTCTTTTTTTTTCCTTCCCTCTTTATTTGTTTTCAGGCTTTGACATTGTTGGAGAGTGCCATTAGGAGGGATTATTTGTCCCCTAATTTCGAGACCACTAATGAATTGTTGAGCATCTCTTCCGGATTTGCTACTGATATTTCTGTGAGTCTTGAAGCTTTGATTGTACTCCCATGGATACCCCAAACGACAGCTGCAGTTGCATTAAGGCTCATGGAATTTGATTCAGCAATCTCTTATTCGCTCCATCAAAAGGCGGAGTCTGCAGTAAATGAAGGATCTGGGGACTTTGAGGTGAGTTGCTTTGTCAATGTAATGAACTCTGATATTGTTTATGAGGTTGCATAATGATGAAGGAAGGTACATAGCAGTGGATTGTTGTATGCCGCCAACTTTCCTATAGCCAGTCAATTACCTTAGTAAGTTAGTGATGATAACCATAGATGGCGACGTGATTTTGGTGGCTTTATCACAAATGCTTCATTTTACTACTGTTCAACCATTTACTGCAGGACCTCACAGGTTATTACTTCTGTATTCGATCTCAGTAAGCTGGTCCGAGTTTAACTGGAGTTGTAGGACTATGATTTGAAAAGTTGAAAACCTCTTTTTCCCTTGCTTGGCTGTGATAATCTCACATACAATTCAGTTTATCTTGGCGTATTAATTTATCTCAATATCAATCCACGATAGAAGCAATCTATGAACATGGCCTAAGAATTTATGCATGAACTTTGTGGCATAAGCCGAATTTTCGTCCATTAAATCCTTGCTGATTGTTTATGCAATTAATGGGTCTGCTCTTCCTTTTCCCAGAAGTTTCCATCAAGATACATGGGCACGAGGAGTTGGCACAACCATGATAGTGCAGCAACTCCTTTTCGAGGTGGGCCTGTAGATGAAAACTGGGCTGACCCTGGGCCGGCACTTGCCAGGCCTGGTCGACGACGGGGCCGGGGAACTGGAAGGGGCCTTAGTCGCACAGGTGGTCGGAGATCCCAGAGAAGGATACCTGGTGGTCCTAGGTTTGACTCTGGCAAGAAAGCTAGAGTGGCAAATGGTGAGAGAGGGCGGTCCCGTGGACGAGGTGGACGTAGGCGAGGACGACGTAGCACTAGAAATCGGCAGAGAGCAGTGAAAAAGGAAGTTCCTGTCTTTGATGAAAGGGACGCCACAAAAGAACAGATGATGGAGGAATCGCCAGGGGTATTGATTGAGGATGGATGGAATGGGGATGATGGTAATAATGTGGGGCTGAATTTGGAGGAAGCCGAAAATAGCAGCAGTTCAGAGAGTTCAGAGTTTGAGGATGAAGATGGGCAAACGACTGGGTCGTACAGATATGATCTCGCTGCAGATGATTACTCTGGAGGCCTCAATGGCAAGGCCGATGAATTGTCAGAAGCAAGCGATGATAATATGGATGGCAATGAGGAAGTTGAGGAGGAGGACGAGGAGGAGGAGGATGAGGGAGACGATGGGGGCGGAGATTTAGATGTTCGAGAATACATTAACGGGGAATTCGATGAGGAGGAGGAGGATACAAGAGCCATTGATGGATTTGAAAATGTGGACCCTGATGAAGGGACAGGATCTACATCTTCGGAGTACAGTGACTGAAGGTCCATGTTGCCGGCAGAAAACGGTGCTCCCATCATATTGTTTCGACAGTAGGTTCTTAGCGCTAAATGTATTTAGAGAGAGAGAGAGAGAGAGAGAGAGAGAGAGAGAGAGTTGTTGAAATCACTCGATGTCAGGGCAATTCTGTCACACGCAGAAGTATATTCGCGGTGCGGTGTACTTTGATAGAGCAAATACTCTACATACATTTGGTGATAATGAGGAAAAAAAGCTTGGATATTCACTTCTATTCCGATAGCCTAAAGAAGAATTACTTCCATTTCACTTCCATTCGTATTTTGTCTCCTCTCACTCACTTGGGTTTTTCCTGCTTGGCGCTTGATAATGTGCCCGGTGACATGATGCTGTGGCTACCGTGATCTGTGACGAGCATGGACGAGTCGAGTCGGGGTACCGAACCAATCATTTTGGAGCGGTTGTCAAATGCGCGACGTGCATGGTCGACAACCAAGGCCCCTTTATTCCTGATTCTTATGGTCTCCAAATGCTTCTGCAGTTCAACTTGTGTCGTTCTCTTTTGGCGAGACTTCATTACATTACCGTGCAATCAGACTCGCAGGCCGTGATTGATCGAGTTGGAAGCGACCTTTGAGGAAAAGATGGTGGAAAGAGAGATCGCCGCGCTCCTTTCTCACACGGAGAGAGAAGCAGCGACTAATCCGATCGATCATATGAACAAAACTAAGATTTCCGAACTCTTTACCCCCAAGAGGCGTTTAACAACATTGACGGGAGAGAAACCTTTGATGCAAAGTCATGCACGAGAAGCTAGGATTGAGATTTCAAATGGGGGTTTAAAAAATCACAGCACTCGATTAGGATTTTAAAGCCAACGGACCACCTTCTCGATTGTGAAGTAGTAAGCGACACAAGGTCATTGTTTCTTCTTAATTAAGCAGATAGGTGGAGTCTGGGTCAACTTTTGTGCATCTCAACCGACCCTTTTTCTTGGGCGATCTAGAAGGCGAAATCTCTCGCATCAGCCCGCTGCATTCATGATTTTTTGGTTCTGGAGTGCTCCCTACAGAACTAATACGCAAAGACTACAAGAAAGAGGAGCCCGCCTTATCATCTAAACCCGCATTTTGTTGGTCAGTGTTCTACCGACATCCAATCATCGATTCGATAGCTAATCAGGATCTTTTTTTGCTAATCACGAGAGAAAGCTTCAAATTAACAAATTAAATTGACAAATGCTCCAAACAAGAGAGATTTCGTCGTATGCGAACTAATCGCTCGGTCTACTCATTCCACAGGCACTAAATTACTTTGCGTTCATACAAATTCGGAACTCCAACTCATCATCCCGAAACTGCTGTTCACCAACTCAATGAATGTGGGGGAACATCTAAAACATCAAAATGCTGGAAAAAGAAGAAGAAGAAGAAGATATGTGGCCCTAAAATGAATAAACAATTAAAAACACTAAAATGAATAAACAATTAAAATCAAAGAGAAGAAGAAGAAGATGAACACGGAGAGATGGGAATGAAAGATCAGCAAGGAATCTGATCGGTGAACCAACTGAGCACTTTGACCGGGAGCTTCACCAGATCCACCGCCAGGTTCGCCAGCCAGGCGAAACAGATGCAGCACGGGCACAGGCAACTCAATATCGACCTGCAAATTCCAGAAAAAAAAAAAAATATCCATTAGGAAAAAAACAAAGAAATCAATGAAGAAGGAATCCATCCAAGGCGACGCAAAACTGTCGAACTCGGAATCCAATTGCGAATGGAGAAAAGAGATTGCAAAAGATCAAAGCTTGCGCGTGAAGATCGCCACCGTCGCCGCGCGGACGAAAGACGTTGCGGAAAAGATTCGACAATGCCGATGAATTTTCGCGCGCCGCGCATCGAACGGAGCCGCGATCGCCGAGGGGGGGGAAGGGACTCACCCGAGGAGCCAGACGACGGCTCCGACGAGGGACAGGACCAGAGCGACCAGCGCGAAGGGAAGGCCCAGCAGGAACCCTAGCGGTCTGCACTCCATCGCCGAACCTTGCTTCTCCGACCTGCGCGTGATTTCTCCCCGGAAAAGAGCTCTCGCGGCGCCGAGAAATAGACGGGGGAGATCGGCGGATGCTGGTTGGCTGGTTTGGAACTTGCGGAACCGGCAACGCGGAAATACGAACTGCCCTCGTGAAATGACGGGAAGAGCCCTCGGGCGGTTGGCGGCCCCGTGGGAGGAGGCCAGGGGTAGTCTGGTCAAGTGGGATCTTTCGGAAGGTTCGACTCGGTTTCCGTTAGGCGCGGCGGAACCGGCCTCGCCCTGCGCGGGCGATCTTGTTTTAATTTAAGTTGCCCGTTCGGTTTGGTGATCGTGAGATTTCATGGCAATCGAGGAGTGGGACCCCCATAATCTCGCTGAGGACGTGGCATTCCTTTCAAAATAATTATGATGGTGATGATTTGGTTTTGTGATTTGAATTAACGGGCTTAAAAAAGTGTCGGTCTGGCTTATTGTGGTCTACCGATTTGAGATTTGTTTTTTCTTTTGTGACATAAAAATTAATTTGAAGTGAATGTGGCATGAATATACCGGTTTGGATTATATGCGATGAGGTTTATGTGACAAAAATAAGTTTTAGGTAAATATAGCATGTGTGTACTGGATTGAAGTTTTTTATGGTATTAATTCAAATAAAAATACATGGTTATTTTGTATTTTTTGAAATTAATATTGGACGAATGACATGATTTTTATTTTTTTGGGGATGATGACAAATTATTTTTGAATTTCCAATTTCGGAGAATGGGCTTCAAAGGAAAATGTGTGATTTACCGATGAGCGATCCTTGTCCGGCTTATGGTGGCATGTTCGTGTGGGGGCTAGGGGTGAGCATGGTTGGGGTTAGGCTAGTCCACTCCCTAACCTTAGCTTGTGAGAACTTCTCACAAAAACATTTTTCTTCTTTGTAAATTATACTTGTTGACGCCGTAAAAAACATTAAAAATCTAAGTTATTAAATAATAGTGTAAAATTACTTAAACCCCTCACCGATGAGCTGTTTAATATTGTTTATGTCGTTTATTTTAGGGTTTTCTTTAGTAAAAAAATATAAATAATATATTAAATATATAAAGAGTCAGGGTTGGTCTAGGTTGGATCAACCATAAACTTCCAAAACTAAGGACTAACCTGCATAGTGTTGGTCTAGGAATCTCAAGACCAAGGACCGACCCAGTCTCCCTAAAAGCCGGATTAGGACCGACAGGGTTGGGCCGATCCAGGATCGGTCCAAGGTTAACTTTAGACCGATGCTTACCCTTGGGGGCTTAGTATCAACCGTGCCCTAGACTAGCCAAGTTCATGTGGGTGTGCTTGCTTGATTCAAGATCCCATCACTGGGGTTGTGCATGTGCTGGCGTCTCGGCTTTGTGCCATGGTAATGCCTATTAATGTGTAATCTATTTTGAATAAGCTAAAATCAAAATAAAATAAAAAAGGCTGCTACCACCGAAATTACATCCATGTCACATTTTTATGTCCCAAAAAATTCTAAAATTGATATACCTGTGCCATATTTACCACAAAACCTATGTCCCATTTACCCCAAGTTATGGTAATTTTCGAAATTTTTTGGAGATAAACCTGACGTAGATGTATCTGTTTGAGATTTTTCATGACATTAATTTGAAGTAAATATGGCATAGATACATGAGTTTAGATTAAGTGCAGCAACGTACTTGGACACTTCTTGTGACACAAAAGGTAGTTTGGGGTGAATGTGGTATGAGCGTACAAATTTGGATTTTTGATAATATAAACCTGATAAAATTAATCGGTTATCGTGTTTTTTTTGAAATTAATATTGAACAAATGGCACGATTTTTATTTTTTCGTTGTTATCCGTTGGGACAAATTGGGCTTAGCCTTCGACTATTGATACCCCTCTTGGTATTATAATTCCACTTATTCAATCTCGAATGGATCATCTAACTTTAACTTCGCCTTCAACCTGCCGGATTAGCGTTGGCCAACGTCGTCGTTGCTAAATGTTGAGCTTCTCAACCTGCCATGGAATATGATGAATGAAAAGCATATATGGGTTGACTCTCCCATGTATAATCCAAGCTTCTCAATTCTCCATTATTATCCTCTCTTTTTTTCCCACTGGCTTGAGCATCGAGGGTCAACACGCCACTTGATTTCCAGACTATAACATTTTGGCGTACAATCACTAGAAAATGGGGAATAAAAGCTAGAAAAAGAATTTGAAACACAAGATTTTATCCCGATTCACCTTTAAAATAGGGTTATGTCCCATCTAGCAGAGGTTTCCACTATAGTTAGCAAGAGAAAGAGATTATATATATCTAATAGTTATTCATGAGCTCAATCATAAACTATTAATAAAATATGGGCTCAAATTATTAAAGTTTCTTGGTGGCTTGAGGGTACTGCATTCACAACCTCTGTCGGGGCTCTCCCTAGACCCCATTTGCTGATTGGGGAGCGAGATTTTCGTGCCTTCTTGTCGATAGGAAATATAAATCACATCTCAACTCAGATGTGTCCTAATCAGTATAACTGCACATGCTTAGGTCGCATCCTCACCCTTGGCCCCATTCGTGCTAGGGACTAACATGGTTGTGTTAAGGCATGGAATACATGACCTCTTTCCTCATGTGGTATTTCACTTCTTTGTACGGAGCAAGTGTGAGGAAAAGTGGAGCTGAAGAGAGGTGCCAAATCGATGGAGGAATATTCCCCGTATGGATACTGTAAGTGGGGTTAAAACGGTGCATGATTGTGGTCAACTCCTCCACAAAACAGCTCTGAAAAAAACAAGAATATAAGACTGGTAGATTTCTAGGCCTACTACCGTCAATAGGTTGTTGCCTCCTCGGTCCACGATTGTTTTGTCTTCTTTGCTTTTAGGGTAAATAATTTCTTCTTTCTGACCGACAAGTAGTGGACCATCTCAACCTGTAAATTCACACATCTTGTTGTGATCGGAATTATGTTAGAGAAGGGCGATGAGATTCAAGCCATGCAAAAAAGTAGATATTTAAAATCAAAGTCATATGGAAATTTCTCAAAATTTTGAAGCGGCAAAACGATCATAAGTATAAATACCTTTCAGAATCAAAGCAAACATATGTTCTGCAAGGGTGAGATTGGGAAAAGGGGAGAGAGAGAGAGAGAGAGAGAGAGAGAGAGAGATGACAATCATTATTGACAAATTGCAAACAAGTGGTTCTTTTTTCTTTTTTTTGACAAGGCAAACAAGTGGTTCATAAAGGCTAATTTATTTTCTTGGAATACTTTTTTTTTATATAGTACTTAGAACACACAAACATTTTGATTCCATAATTATGCATGACGCTTATTTAGAAAGAAAATTATCCAATTAGTCATAAAGATATTGTATCAATATCAATTTAACTCTATTTTTTTTTTTAAAAAATTGTTAAATTTAGTCTTAAACCTTTGCGCAAAATTTTTATGTAGTTCTTTTTGTCAATTTTCATTATAAAATTGTTGACATTGCAATTCATTCATGATCGATCATTCTGACTATGTAAATTAAACTTCATAGATGTGGTGTACCAAATAAAAAATCACTTTATAGATGTCTGAGTCAGATCACAGTTTTTAGTCACTTGGGTTTGAATCACCAAATGAAATTATTGTCATTTTGGGGGACCCATGTGATTGCCTAAAAGATTTTGAGGGAGTCCTTGTCACGGGTGGACCACTCCCTAAATAAAAGATGCGTGTCCTTTTCTTATCTCGACTTAATTTTCTTTTCCTTTTCTGAAAAATAATGGGTTTCAATCGCACGTTCGTATTTCCGTTTTTATGTTGCCTTTCTGATTATGTATGGCTGAAATTTAAAGCCCACTTTCCCAATGGAGACAGTCTCTTCTCTTAAAAAATCTTTTTTAAGTTGAAGAACTTCTCTTGAGTCTTCCGTCTGCATTCATGCTAGCTAAATTTGCACATACACGTCATTCAATAGAGGGAGACTACATGTATATAAGATTCATCGCTTCTGTAAATAAGTAGTATAATATATTTTAACACTCTTTCCTCGTTAAAATACGTTTGAATTTTTGGCAAACATTTGCAAGTTGCATATACTTTTTACGGAATATTCCTGAGATGAAAGACACCGGCAAACAAATGGCATTAAATAAGTAATGTTAAAGTTCTACTATCACGGATCTTGAATATATGGATTAATAAAAAAGCTCGTTTAATTTCCACAAAATAAATAGAAAAAAAGAAAAAGGTAATTTTCTAAATAGTCATAATTCTATTATATGAAGGTCAATTTAGTTTTAAATATTTCATTATGATCAATTTAGTCCTAAACCTTTGAATGATTTACGAATTTAGTTTCCGGCCAATTTTTAACAATTTCCAGCCAAAATTGACTGGAATGACTATCTTAGCAAATAATCAACATGTTTAGAACTAAGTTAGCCACATTGCAAAGTTTAGGAATGAAATAGTTCACGTACATTAAGTTTAGGAACTTTTTTGAACAATTTTCCTTAAAAAGGGAAAATAGCAATTCCCAAATATCACTATCAATGCCTCCGACCTCTCTTTATGGAATGAGACAATGAGATTTTGAAACGTGTAACTAGATTTTCATGCTGACTTTTGTAATTTGAGAAAAGAATGAGCTAGAAATCTTTAAGTTGAATTTAAAATTCCGTGCAAAGCATGATAATCAAGAATGCATAAGCCGAAATTATGGACTTTTCGCCTGCTAATTTTTCGTTGGCCCTGACTTTTGCACGATAACTAAACCTCTCGTTGCACTTCATATAGTCCTTGTGAATATCCAGTACACGTTTTCAGATAAGGAATAGTCTCCAATAGATAATAGACGATTGTGTTATCACATCTCAATCATCTCCTCATTTAAATGTATTAAATTTGAAAATTATAGATGTGGACGTTATCTATCCTATGCGACATGATTGGTACTGATATGAACATTTTTTTTTTAATAATTTTTTGCTTTATCTTTCATTACCTTTTCTTTTTACTAGTGGCCGACCGCTAGCCACGGGCCACGACTTGTGATGGGTGCCCTCACTCGACAGAGGGCCCACCTGGCCAAATGTGGCAAGGTCGAGAGATGAGGCCCAACGAGGCTCACCTTGGCTTGGGCGAGGGTGGTCCTTGCTAGCCATGGCCTGTGGCTGGTGATCGGCTACCGGAAGAAAGAGAGGGAAAGAGAGAAGAAAAGAAAAAGTAATGTTCACGTTGCGTTGATTGACCCTCATCGGCCTAGCCCGTGTGATCGTTAGCCTCGCCATGGCGAGGATGGCCATCATCGGCAATCGTCCTCACGCAAGCCAAGGCAGCCGCATCGAGCCTCGCCCTCATCAGATTTGGCAAAGGGAGGCCCTCGCAGGCCATGGCCGACGGTTCGGCAGCCAGCAATCAGCATGGACAGGAAGAGAAGGGAAAGAGAAAAGGAGAAAAAAAAATAACAAAAATTATTTAAAAAAATTATCAACGTTAACATCCATCGTGTCACGTGGGATCGATGACGTTTACAATAACCCAAAAAGATGTGACGAAGGTGTCGATGAGAACCCACATCATAATCAGCTATAAGATCCTTGATCGACACCATCCTATCACCACAGGACCAAGCACAACTGCCGATATCCGTCAGTCCACCAAAGGAAAGGATCAAGGTCAATTCTTGCTTCGGCCATCTCAAGAGAGCCCCCATCGCTTTCAATCCCTACACCATCACTGTACCCACGGATATACACGCACGCCACACCAGCGAATCCATTCAATACCACCTTCATCCTTTCATACTAAGAAAATTAATCATACTTCACGAGTTCCTCCGATCCTTCTCCCCTCTCCTCTCCCCTTTAAAAAGATATTCAGGAAAAAAGGGGATCCACGAACCCAGAAAGGCGAAGAAACAGAAGAGAGAAGAGACACGAGGAGATATGATAGAGCAACGAACCCTAGACACAGACAAGAAAGCATAAAATACAAAATTTCTCGAGTTGTGGTGGAGAGAGCTTTGGAGATTATTTCCCACTCATGACCCTCCGGGAAACCGACAGAGGACAGCACCACACTCGTCGACACTGTCATCTCTGTCCCTCTGGGTCCGGGGTCCTCCATCTGATCTGATGCCATTTTGTACCAGGGCACGAGCACTTGCCTGCATAAAAGCTCGACCGTGTAGCTAGGATTTCGAAGCTTTCGTATGCGCCTTTTTGTTCCATGCACGCTTGAAGAAGATAATTTGGGAATGCTTGCCGTGCCTCCTTTGAGGGAAGAGAGAGGCGATGAAACCCTCCGAGGAGAGACCTGCTTCTCCATCGCCGGCGCCGGCGCCGACGGAGGAGGAGGAGGAGAGGACGATGTCGCGCTGTTCCTCAACTTCTCCGACGCGGGCAACTTGCTTGACAGCATCGACTTCGACGACATCTTCGCCGGGGACGATGCCTTGCCGGATTTGGAGATGGACGCGGCCGAGGTCTCGGCCGAGTTCTCTCCGGGGTCCGAGAATCAGGCCAAGGCCAATCCAAGCGTGACCTGGGATGGTGGAGGTCCGAAGGAATTATCGGAGGCAGAAGAGAGGTCGGGGTCGGGGTCGGGGTCGGGGTCGGGGTCGGGGGCGGCGGCGGGGGCGGGGGAGGCGAGCTCGAGCGGCGAGGAAGGGAGTGAGAAGAAGAGAGAAGGGCGGAGTGGTGGGAAGAGGAAAGGGGAAGGGAATAGAGGAAGAAGAAGTTCTGCTGCTGCTGCTGCTGCTCAAGGTAAAACTAATCCTCAAGCTCAAGGGAAGAGAAAATTCAAGGTAAAAGAACCAAAACGCAAATGCATCTTACTCAAATTGCAAACTAATCGTCACTCGGTCATGTAAACTTGCTTGACATGATCGTACTTACACGATTGCGACGCGAGCCGGAGTCCCGGACGACGATTGGCGAGTCGAGGCCGCACGTTGCTCGGTTCTCCGGCTTCCCACTTCGCGCTAATCAAGATTGTTTGTGCTTTATTCGTGTCTTTAAGCGATGGCGATTTCTAAATTTGGCTTGTGTGATTGTCTGTGCTTGTGCAGGTGGATTGGACACCAGATCTGCATAAGAAGTTCGTGCAAGCAGTGGAGCAATTAGGGGTGGACAAGGCAGTTCCTTCCCGGATCTTGGAGCTCATGGGCAACGATTCTCTCAATCGCCACAACATTGCAAGCCACCTTCAAGTACAAAATCCATTTGATCTTCCATTTTCTCATGTGTTCTTAGCGTTTTTCATCAATACCATTTGGCTAATTCGCTAGGATTTAGCAAAAGAGCTTCTAAATTTTGGTGGAATGTGGATGGACTAATTAAGGGTGTCGGGTTAATTTTAGATCTGATTAAACCGAGTCGGCCGAGGCTAGTGTAGTCTGTTAGACGGCGAGGAGACGTTTTGAGTACTGATGTTGAGGTGCGAAATGTGGCAGAAGTACCGATCGCAGAGGAGGCACCTGCTATCTCTCGAAGCGGACGCAGCAAGATGGAGCAAGAGGCGCCAGATCTACGGCGGGGCCGCCGCGGCCGCCGGCGGAAGCAAGAGGGTTATGACGCCTTGGGCGGCACCCGCCATGGGGTTCCCTCCCGCGCCACCCTCCGTGCACCATTTCAGGCCCTTGCATGTGTGGGGTCACCCGACCTTGAGCCCGTCCCTAGAGCATGGCGCATGGCCGCTTCATTCACAGCCGTCACTTGTTCCTTCTACACTGCTAACATGGGTGCCGCCGCCTTTGCTGGAACATCCTCCGCCGCCGCGGTTGCCGCCTCCAGACCCTTCCTACTGGCACCAGCAAGTAAGCATAGGACATCCACCCGAGTTCCATGTTATATCTTATATTTCAAGTAGTGACATAGCTAGGATTAGAAATAACTTAGGACTCTCCTTGTTGGCTTGTCATGGCCCTATATTGGTGTTCCAGGCTATAGATATACTAGTTGAAATTTTGGGGTTCGCCCCAATGGCCACCCTTCCAACTTGGAAGGGAGAGATGGGGGGTTCAAATCCCCATATTCTCAGAGGGGCTTGGAGTGAGGATGGTTTCATTTCGGGGCGTTTTGACTCTCACGTCCCTACAGGAGGTAGAGGCGAAAATGCGAGTGAGTGTTAGAGTAGGACCGAAAAAAAAAAAAAAAAGTAAGAAAATAAATTTATTATATTTTAGTTGCATAGTATATTTTTGAAAAATAATAAAAGAATATATTATTTATGACGTTACACAGAAAAATAAAATAAAATTATTTATCAAGTCAAACAATGAAAAGTTTTTAGGTAATGTATCTCCAAGTTGCTTAAAAAATACGGTAGTATTCCTCTTACATACTCTTGTATTGCAGATGTTTCTTTTGTAAAATACATAAAAGTAAGAATTGCAACATGGCGATTATTTAATTTAATTATACGATATTATTGAGGATTGGATATTAATAGGATTTTGTGTTTATTTTGACGTCATAATATTTTACATAGGGCTGTCCGTGAGAGAATATAAGATTTGGTGTTTATGAATTTTTCTCAAATATCTCATGAATCAATCGTGTCTCCGCACATATGTAGGTGAAAAAAAAGAACGCTTGAGTAAAAAATCAAGGGATATATACACACACACTATCTTATTAGGAAATTAACTAATTACTTATAATTCTTAATTGTTTTATTTATATAATTAATTAATCCCTTTTTATTTTTCATCCCATTCAACTTATTAGATAAAACGGGTATCAACGTCTAAGCCCACAGTAAACATATGATGAGCCCGAACAAGAAATCCAAGAACACCTATACTGATCATGGCATAAACCGTGGTCTTCATCTCCGGTGAAAGGTGATAAGGCCTTAGTGGGCCGGACTCCCTTTCATCTTTACATGTCATATGGATTGATTGATTATGTCATTCATATAAAAAGTCAACGAGAATGCGTGGGATTTCAACACGTGGCACATTGATATCTATTCTACTCAGCAATATTAATATATATAAATTCTATAGTTATATGTGAAATATTGATGATTATACGTGATTTGATGTTGTGAAGGGATTTGGTTTTGCACCGGTTCAAGGCATACCACATCATCAAGGCGTGTACAAAATAGACCCTAGCATTGGTGTCCTGACGCCAATGGGGCAATTGGCCTCCTCTCAACCTTCATTTGATTTTCACCAGGTAATTAGCCTACAGCGATCTCATTCAATCATATACATTGCAATGATTATGCGAATTCAGACCGACTTTTATTTCATTGTTCTATTTGTAATTGTCATGTTCAACAGTGGAGTGAGAGCGTCGATGCGGCCATCGGAGAGGTCCTATCAAAGCCATGGCAGCCACTTCCTCTCGGCTTAAAGCCTCCATCTCTGGAATGTGTGTTGGGGGAGCTTCAACGCCAAGGCATTGCCAGCATCCCTCCCGCTTCCTCCCCTTAGATTGACCTCCTGGCGGCGGCCGCAAATATGAGGCCATCGAGAGGAGGAGAATAATCCCTAATTCGACGACATTTCTAGCGCGATAGATGTGTACATAAACTCGCAAATGAGTTTGTCCCTTATTGTTGATGGTTTTCTAATTTGCCTCAATGAGATAGTTCTACTTTTTTGGATGTCTTCATACGAGAAGATGACTATAGTTGGTATAATTACATGCGATCGGATTTGAGGGTGTGAAAGGGTGACTTATGGCACAACTAGCTTTTCAAACTGTTCGGGAAATAATTTTGTTTTGGAAAGATTATTATTATATATGAGATTAGATTTGAATAAATTATACACAAAATTACTATATGGTTTTACTTCTCTACTGCGATACCTTGGGAATTTTCAAGTTTTTAATGGTGAAAAGAAAGCGTAATGGTGATGGAGCAAATTGAGGGTTCCATTACTGGCTGCATTACCTTTTATTTTGATTTTTAAATGTTTTTGAAAAGACAGGATGAAGCGTTCGTGCTCCTTTGTTTTTTCATGAAAAATAAATGAGGTAAAAAATATTTTTTTAAATAATCATTTATTTAGTTTATAAACATAAAAAAACGAAAAATATTTGTATCATTTGAAAAATAAATTTAGACATAAATTATTATTGATAAAAATATTTTTATTAGCTAATTATTTCGAGCAATTTAAGAGGTGATTTTAGATACTTATCTATCAAGTCATTCATTTTTGCGTTATAAATACAATTTAAGAAGTAATTTTACCTGTTAGATCAAAATGCTTGTGTCTTTGAAAATTTCACTAAATATCCAATCGCCAAATACCTCTCTCTCCCTCCTTTTTCGCCTATCACTGAAATGCTGGTGCTACCACACCTGCCACGTTGCCGCTATCACGCCTAGTCTTATCACAGCTCGCACCTCTTGCCACTGAAGCTTGGCTTGCCGTCAATTGCCGCGCCGCACCTCTCTTCCCATAGTGAAGGCCTACTTGTCACGATCTTATGACCCCCATCACAATGCCACTCAGTCTCGAGCGATACGGGGGACTCGGGCTTAACGATGTTGGATTCGGGCATTGCGTGCCTATAACCCTACTCTTGATGCGCAAGGTGATCACGGTCGCAAAGGGAACGTCTCGGGTGCAGCGAAGACTGGCCGCTAAAGCTTGGCTAGGCATGCTCGTAGTCGACGGTCGAGCTTGATAAGGCCATGCGCAATTCGCATCGTGCAAGGGAAAAATTGGAGAAAGGAGGCGAAAAAGAAGTAGCAAAAAGAATGAAAAGGAAAAGAAAAAAAAAGAATCGAATTTTCAAGGTGGTGAGGTGTCCAAATTTGAGGGGGAAACTTTACTTTATTCAAGAGAACGCTAATTTTGAGGATCTTAATTCTTATAAAAAGAAAGGCCTAAAAGGCTAAATAAAAAGAATCAAAGATGTACCGATCAAGCATCCATCTTTATTTATATTATGTTTGGGCTTGCTAATAGGCCCAAGTTATCTAGGAACGGAACAGAACGGGGAGTGGACGTGGATGTCGAATTATCTTCAAGTGTGTCGCGAAGTTCAGATGCGACAATCTCGCCAAGCAGTGAGTGAGATCTCCGTCGCCGGCGAACCGATTTTCCGTCCGGCGACCGGATGTTCATCGTATGCAGAGATAGAACGGAAAAAAGAAAAGGGGAAGAGAAAACACCCAACGAGATCAAACCATCGCCGTAGATAAGACACTATGCACAGAGTACATCCCGTTCTAATCACATTTCGTTTATTGATCGTTCATCAAACATCAGCAAATATCTACAATCCGATCCACCCGGGGACCGCCGGCCGTCGAGACCGCCGATCAAGCGTCCCGAGTCCGACCCTCGTTCTCGTCCTCGGGATCTTCGAAGTTGGGGTCCTTGGCGTCCACGGCGTCCTCTCTCGCGAGCCCCATCTCGGCCCGCGAGCACCCGTCGCCGGACCACGTGAACTTGCCCCCGTGGCCGCCCTTCTTCGGCGTCCCGTTCACCCCCGTCGCCGACTTCCGGTCCTTCCTCGCGTCGGGCCTCGGGTCGGCCCTGGGGCTGTTGCTGCTGCTCTTGCCCGCGTCCTTCATCTTGCGATCGATCGATGGATCGATGATCGGGTGGTGGGGGTGGGAAATGGGTGCGAGCGATTTATACTGGACGGAGACGCGAGGCGAGAAACAATGCAGAGAGAGAGAGTGAAACTGTGGGAGATAGAAAGATGTGGGCATGTGATTCGAGGAACATGGCGAAACGGATAAGAACGAGCACTATCGTTGTCATCATCATTATTGCCATTACTATTATTTTAATTTATTTAATTCAATCCATAAATTTTAATTTAATATTCGATGTGGTATATAAACTTTTAAACATTTTCAACTACATTAAATATTTATCAATAGGTGAACAATCCTGTAGAGTAAATTAAAAGTCCAAGGACAATATTATATATTTGGCAAAAGTCCAGATATCATTATGCAAACAATTTAAAGTTCAAGGTTGACATTGTACATTGAATCGAAGTCCGTGGGATTATTTATGTTATTATCCATTGTTTTTTCGACAGTTTAATTATGGATTAGGAATCTTCTCTTACTTGAGATTTTAAATGATCACGTTTGTTGTGCATTTGGGTTAACAATAAAGGTGGGGATGAGACGATAATATTCGGTTTTGGGTTTGGAATTCAATCCCTCAACATAGAGGAATTCAAGGAAAAAAGTTCAATCGACTCGATTTATTAAATTGAAGTAATGTGAGTAATTTTTCTTTTTTGGTCAAAAGAAAATTATATTCATTATTCAAAATGATGCAGAAGTACATAGTCTTCATGACAAAGTAAATCGAAACAGAGTATGAATACTAAAAAGCAAAGTTGAAATCCAGAGCATAGGGAGGATCGATGGAGCATTTGCAAAGTTAAACACAAACTCATTTTACATGAACAGATCTATCAAATAAAATGGACAACTGATCACTAAATCTCGTGTCTTTGTTAGTGATGAGTATACGCCAAAAATTCCTTATTTAATAATTACGACATTGTCGGTTGGCAGTGCACGCCTAAGTTCAGTTTTCTCTATACATCGTTATACGGAAACAACTATAATGGATTAAACAAACACAAATCTAACATATAGATAAACAAATTTTTATAGTTCAACAACATGCCAAAACTCCCACGATCATCATTAGGACTTGAGGTATAAAACCTATACATGAATAGAGTAGAGGGGCATTAAATCCCAAAAGCATATTTATTAAACTCCTAGATCTAAATCGAGAAAAGATAGCATCCAAATCTAGAACTAAATCAAGAGAGTTCAAATTCTCGAATTGAGAACTAGACTGGCAAAAGAAAGCTCCTAAATATAAATCAGGAAAGAAGAAAAAGTAAACAAGGAACAATAAAATGCAAACAAAATCAATTAAAAAAAAAAGAAAAAGGGAGGGTGAGATTAGCTCAAACCATCCTCCATTTCTCTCTTGGCTAAAGGTTGAAGAAAACAATGGGAAAAGAGAGGAGAGAAAAAAGATTTTTCGACTCCATCGGTACCGTGATTAGTTAAAAATGAAGTCTTGTCACTTCAATTGCTTTATACTAGTCATGAACCCGCGCACTGTGCAACAAAAAATAACTCATGCACACATAATAACTTAATTACAACTTGCAGGTTTTCTTTTGTCTTTTTTTTTTTTTAATCTTTTACCTTCAAAGTAGTCTATAGACCAATGCTATGGAGAATCTAAATTGACATTTCCTTAAAAAATAAAAAATATTTATTTTAATAATACATCTTGATAAATCTTTTTATGTATATAGAATTAATTCATTGTGATTATATGATAATCGAAATTGATAGATCCTATTGAGTAACAACATATTTGGTAAAACTACAAATTAATTGTTGAAAATTTAAGTAGCAAGTTTTAAAAAGTGTTAAAAATTAATTAAGATGATGTATGATAATGACCAAAATTAACTGCCAGATGTTATTAACCTATTATTGAAATAGAAAACAAATGCCATTGTTGGTTGCTTTTATCAATATTTTGGTAATATTCTAATTGCCAGCAATTATTTTTCTATTAACGAATTGAGCAAATCCTCCCTTGCATACCAGTTTTAGTTTATTTTTTACTCAATTAAATCATTTCAGTCAATTTTATTCAAGGTCATGATGAAACTTAATCACATTATTGAAAGTGCTGAATTTTTAATTTGCAGCACTTAGTTGGATAATCAAATGGGCCATAAGTATCATTACAAACATAAGATGAAAACTTTATCAATATACAAAAGTGTAGCGTAAAAGGTACCGGAAATATAACTTGGATAAGTGTAACATGCTCAATATGGTGTCTATATATATATATATATAAATAAACTCCTAAGAAATATCCATTATCACCCTCAACCATCCTAATGTGCATGCTTGTTCATACAGGACAATAAATTATCCACGAAACAGACAAAATGTACTAGAAGTAATCTTCTAAGAACATACATTTGGAAAATGAATGTACAACATTGACATAGTCTTTCACCTAACTTATCGTAGAAACACGAGATTATAAGAAAGAGCGAAAATTTTAAATAAGACTTCGAAGTGGATGAGTCTTTTCAAAAGAGGGTCTAAAATGAATGTTGTCTTAAATAAGGGTATAAAGTTGTTATTTGACCTCGACCTCAAATAAAGGACTAATTCGTCAGGTCGAATCTTCTTTGGCTAACAAGCACATACTTATCTTGGCAGTACAACTAGGGGCATAATCTTCCAAAGACATTTCTTTTTTTTAAGTTTTATCTTTTAATCTTTTCACAGTTCATTTCTTCTCTGCACTTGTGCTTGGAGGAAAGTTGCAAGTCTCGAATTCACCTCAATCTTCTTCCTCAACAACAATGGCGACCTCAAGCTCACCAACAAGACGAGTCACCTAGTGGGCCATGCATTCTACCCTTCCTACTCCGCTCCAAGAGCTCTCATGGTGGTGACAAATCCTCCTTTGTTTTTGCCGTTGTCCCTAAGTACCCGAATCTATGCTGTCTCCACTACCATGGACCTTTGGGCCCTGCCCGGCCAATATCTGGGCCTCCTCAATGCCAATCATGTCGGTTCTTTAACCATCTTTTTGCCGTCGAGTTCACGCTGTCCAGGACTTCAAGTTCGGCAACATTCATGACAACCACGTTGGGATCAACATCAGCAGCTTGGTGTCGAATGCTTCTGCTCCGACCACCTGTAACGTCGCCGACGATGACTTGAGCAAGCTAGATATTAATCTGAAGAGTGGGAAGGCGATGCAGGCGTGGATTGATTACAGAAAGTGATCAATATGACAATTGCTCCTAGTTTGGCGAAACCCAAGAAGCCAATCTTGTCCTTCAAAGTGGATTTGTCATCGATTTTCCACGAGTTCATGTATGTTGGCTTCTTTGTTTCAACTGGTGTGCTAGCAAGCTCTCGTTACATGATGGGACAGGGTTTTTGCATTGATGAGGTAGCAAGAGCTCTTAAGATTTCATCTTTGCAATTGTTATGAGGCATGGGGAATAAGCATCCTTACACAACATAGCAGTCTCGGTGTTATCAAATGTTCTTGCAATGTTAGGGGTTCTCCCTATGGTCCTAATTGTTCGAAGGATCAAGAAAGTTGATGTGGTCTAACAATTAGAGGTGTGTAAAAGAACTAGGAATCGCTCAGAATCGGAATCGAAACTGACAGTTCCCATGGGGATCAGTCCGGTTCCCGATTCTAATTTAATGGAACCAGTGAATATCGGTCCGATTCCCAGTTTTATGCGTGGAACCGCCCGTCCATCCACTCGGACTAAATCAGTATATATAATTTCATCTCAATTACTTAATTATTTTGTAATTTTTAGACTCAATATATATATAGATTCTTGTGTATAATAGGATTAACCCCATACTTCTTTTTTTCAATTCCATTTATCCATTTACTTACTTTCTCAACCAAAACAAAATAAATAAATATAAAGGAAGGGGAGAACCAATTAGAGATATCCATAAGAGCCTATGGATCGTCTTAAGAGTATATTTAGGTCTATTATTAACCATTCCCGTGATTAAATTAGGTTGACATTGAAAAAAGATTAATCAAGCGATTAATGTTTTAACTTCTATGGAGGTTAGGACTTTTAACTTGGAGTTTAATTTTCCACATGTTTTCGGTATCGGGAAATCTTAAGAGGATCACACCATAACCTTCGAAGAAATTAAGTTTTTTAGTTAATAAGTATTGTCTATTCGTTTCGTCTTATAGTCTTCAATCCTTAATCAAAATTAATGACTCATAATTCAACCTGAATATTAAGCCGAACAAGTTTTGCGGGCATTGAAGACCAGTTCCATGGACTCACCCGAGAACCAGACTGGACCAGCGATTCGACTATTGAGTGGATCCATGAAACCAACGAGTGGGTCCCAAATCCAATTTTTCAAAACTGATCCTTAGTGGGCGTTTCCAATTCGAAGGTGAGAACTGTCCACCCACATCATGCTCATCCTTATTAATAGTGGGAGCTCAAAATCAATCCTCAGCAGCTTGTCTTGTTGGTGAGCTGGAGTGAGCTTGAGACTTGCAACTTCCCTCCAAAGCTCCCACCTAGTATGGAGAGGATGAATAGTGAAAATATAGGAAAATAAAAAGAAGAAAAAGAAATGTCTCTAGACAAAAATGTCCCTACTCATACAGTCAATAAGCATATGCTCGCCGGCCGTCGAAAATTTGGCCAATTTGGTGAGTTGTTTGAAATTAAATGGTCACTTTAGATACTTATTAAAAATTAAATAGCCACTTTAAAACCTTATTTGAAATTTTCCCTACAAGAGAGAAAGGGAGACCACCAAATATGTTTGGGGATTTTTAGGTCCATAGATTGTAAACATAGTTGAAGACCGGATCTTCCTCTACAATTGAAGAATCTAATTCAATGTCGAGGAATAACAAACAACCATTACAAACTGAGATGGACATATTTATGTTATTTTTCACCCAACTTGACCTATGCTTTTCCAAATTCTTTTCTCTAATGTCTTTTCCCCCATCTTTTCGCCTTTTTCCAAACAAAATGGTAAAGAAAAAATCAAAGAAAGGCGCCACCTTAGGGTTGCCGGCTCTCTCCTTGCGACGATAGAGGATTCATGACCCACCTTGCCTTTCAATATTTAGCGACAATAGGATTAACACTCTCAAATTGACGGGAGAGAATCCCCGACCCTCCCCACCTTGGCATTGGATGGTGTGGCCTGACCCTTTATCGATGCTTGCACCGGATCACGTCATCTCGGGCCGTAAATGGTGGTGGTGCCCTTTGCAACGATGCTAAAGGCTCCACGATGCCCTTGTCGGAGGTGGAGGAGGGTAATGATTCCTTGCGTCCCTTTCTTTTTCTCCAATTGATACATACATTTTACATTTAAATAATTTATAAGTTTCTTTAAAGGGCCGACGTGGCGTTTGCTCGGACAAATTTAAAGCAAAAAGTGAAAGTTCAGCGCACTAAAATAACAGAGATCAAAATTAAGTGAGCCGATTGTATATACCGCCTAGGCTTTACTACCATAACATAAGTAAAGTTTACTCCCATTTCCTTTTAACTGCCATAACAATATTTTCTAGAAACGGGCCAAACCAAAATATCCACCTGGACCGCATCCGCTGACGTGTCGCCGCTTCATCGGACTGCCACGAGCCAGCTGAAACTGCGGACTCTCCTGAAAATACCCTAGCGACGAGCACCGGCGCGGCCGAAAAAAGCACGCATTCCTCCGCCGCCTCTGCCTCCTCCTCCGCCTCCGCCGCCTCTTCTCCTCCGGTGAGCCTCTCTCCGTCTCTCTCTCTATCTCTAGGTTTGGAGTCGTTTCGGATTCTTCGGCTCCCGCGCGCGCTCCGCCGCTCGTTCCTTTCTACTTTCGCCGCCGGTGCCGATTCGCCGGCGGCAATCGAGAGGGTTCGTCGCCTCCGCGCGCGCATATATTTCGAGATGCATTCTCCGCTTAGCTTGCCGTTTGTTCTATTGAGGCCGTCCTCCTCAGGTCGCGATTGCCGAACTGGCATAGTTCTCGCCTGCGACTGAGCTCGTTGTGCGGTTTTTTTTTGGTAGTCGGAGAGTCTGAGCTCGATCTTAGTGACAATGCACTCTCTCCTGCTTGTGCTTTTTGGATTCGCTCGTGGTGTGGGGCTTCGTCTTCTTTACGCGTTGGTCTGCGTTTGAATTCGTGCGGTGATGTAGTTGGGTAGAACCCGCGTGCGTTTGTGATTTTCTCTTGTTTCAAGATCCTTGTGTTCCCTGTGTTCATTTTGGGATTCATCCCTTTTCCCCAAAGTTGAGCACAGTTGTTTTTCCAGGGCAAGACCCGCTCTGTGTGATTTGCGAATTTGGGAGCTTAGTTTGAAGCTGGGTGATGGAGGCTTGGCTTGGATAGAATGAAACTAACTTGCATGAGCCACACAGAATGTTTAGAAGATTGTGAACTGGTTGGCCCATGGCGACATTGGCCAGTGGGTTTCTTATGTAAATGGGTGATTGTCCTGAGGCAAAGTGGGGTTAAAAAGAAAAGAAAAATCAAATTCTCTTCCCTTTCATGTTCCGGGAACCTAGTAAAGTTTCCTTTGAGATGACCAATGTGAATGTTCATATATTCATCGGCCTACCATGTTTCACAGGTTTTGCATATCGTTATTGTGTGTTGTGTACTGCACAACTAAACATCATGGTCATTTTTGTTTTTGTTGGTTTTGCAGAAAACCAGGATGAAAGTCAAGCTCTTGAGTATCCTTCGCACAATGCCTGGCTGCGCTTCATGCTGCTCAATACATTCATAAACTGGCCAGTTAATTTGTTTGTTTTTTGCATAATAGAAATAATTAACAGTCCAGTAATGAGAGCTTTGTTAGTGTTTCTTTGTGCCGTCAGGCTGTCATTTGATTCCCTGTGCGGTCTGACCAAGATTTGATCCATATGTAGCTGTTTCCTAGATGTTGCATTTGTGTAATTTAAACCTTTTCTCATTCAGGAATGGATCCTTCCACAATCGATTACTAATACATCTTTCATTCTTTCCCTTTTAATTGGCCAGTGATCATATATATCCTTTTCCTTTGCCCCATAAGTATCAAAATCAGTTATTGTCATTTTCTTATCCATGAAACAACAAACTTATATATGATCAGACATACGACTTAGATGAGAGATTTAACTTGTAGTAGGTTCTATGCTCCTGATTTTCTCTCTACTACTATGTTGTCCTCCTGCTATTACTCATTTGTTTTCCTTCTCATTGCTTCTTTTGACGGCCATTTATCTGTCTTTACTATTTGCTTTCATTCTTAATATAAAAAAGGAATAAATGATATCCTTCACACTGTGAACCATTTCAAGGACAACAGAAGTGAAACGATTCTCTTTAATTTGCATAAATTCATTACTCAAACAGGTGCATGCACAATTCATGTGCATTTGTTGTGCAAACTCAAAAACACACGTGTGCTTGTGCACAAGAACAGAAGCATGCACATGTGCGGGCACTCACATACATCGAGAATAGCCAGTAGAAAAGGAAGCTTGAATTTTGGATTTATCTGCTTATAATTCCCACATAGAACTTGCCATGGTCAATGTTTTGATTCATTTTCACAGAATTGTTTGGAGACTAACATCAACTGGTAGCAAGCATCTGCTTCATTCTTTTGTTACAAATGTTCTACTCTGTGGGGACAGTTTTCCTTGACCTACTTTTTCCTGAATTCCTGCTGGTGTTATTGAACAGAGTAAGTACTCACCTTTAGCAGATAGCTACAATAGGCATTTGTAGATATGTAATAAAGAGGGAAGGACTTGTTCATTTGTAGTGGCTGCGGAACCCTAAATCTTCTGTTTATCTGAACCACAGATGGCATGCTGTCGCTTCATGGACTTGGGATGCCCAGGATGAAACGTGTGGAATTTGTAGGATGGCCTTCGATGGCTGTTGTCCCGACTGTAAACTCCCTGGAGATGATTGTCCACTGAGTAAGTTTTTACTGTTCCCTACTCTTTTCTTGGTAAGGTATGATGTTATAGCTGATATTGCCTCTTGAATATAGATGGAGATTTCCTGCATTTCTCCTCTAAGATGTCTGCATTTGAATCTGAAATATCTCTACATAGTCAACAAGGCTTCAAGCTAGGCTAAATGCCTTGTTCTTTATCAGCAATTCAAGCAAATACTGAACAGTTGCTGTTTAACATAAAATAGTTGTTCCTCTTCAACATTTGCAGAAGGTTAAAAATTAATTTGGGCGTCTAATTTCTTTGCTTCACTCTGAGAAGGTCCCATTTACTTGGCTTTTTATTGCTAGAAGAGGAGCAATCTTGGATATAGCTCTTGTTTCGAAATGTATGCAGCATTAGTCTGAGGCCAAATCATCCTTCATATTCAAAGTTCCAAGTTGAGCTTTTGTTTCATGCTTTTTTTCAGCTAAGTAAGCTGAGCTTGGATATTCTAAGTTGAGCTTATTGCAATTAGTTAAAACTTAAACAGGAACTGGATGTTTATAATGTCAAATAGCATGGCTTTTTTCTGAAACATGATGTGCTGTCATTTCTGGTCTATGTAACTGAACTCCCATTTCTTGAACCTGTGTCATGGATGTTTTCATATCTCTAAAGATATGGTCACTTCTCCTTTCTTCCCAATTTGCCCTTCTCTCTCCCTCCTTGAAGCCACAAAAAAGAAGAAAAAGGTAAACATGGGTGCTTTCTAAGAATAGTTATATTGATTACATATTCTGTGATTGTTCTGCAGTGTGGGGTGCATGCAATCATGCTTTCCATCTTCATTGCATCTTGAAGTGGGTAAACTCGCAGACTTCTCAGGCACATTGCCCCATGTGTCGGAGGGAATGGCAATTTAAAGAATGATGAGTCAAAACTCACAAATCCTCCCATCTTTATTGTGTCTTGAAATGGGTAAATACACAGGCTTCAATCCCCATGAGTTAGGAGGAACAGCAATTTTATGGAATTACAAGCCAAAAGTGTGCGAAATCCTCCAACTCTTCCTTCTTTGTGCTTGAGTGTTTTTTAATTCGCCGAAAGGTATATGCAATTGATCTGTGAGGAATGATGTCACTTTGGAGAAATGTTCATGTGAATGGCCAACATTACTTGGTGTTTGGCCCTATCCACTATGTAATAGCCTTATTGTCATGAATGTCTGATTTATTAGTGGGGTAATGTAATCTTTATATATGCATGAATTCAAGGGATTATCATGATACACAGTAGTCCTTAAGTACTGTCTAAAGATTGCAGATTTGCATGTTTTTCTTACCTTGCATTAAACTACATCTGTTCTGGTAATCTGAGTTTTACTTTTCTACAATCGCCTATCGCTGTCAACTAGTTTGGTGTCTTTAGGCTTTTTTTTTGGATGTCTCCTGACCTGTGCAATTTGCTGAAACTGGGCAATGCCTTAAGACTTTCTAACCTATTGCACGGACATCTTCCTTGGGATCTGAAGTGTTCCCAAAACTGGGAAAGACGAGGTGGCTGGATCGGTTTCGATTCAAAGCAGGGGTTGATGATACCTCGTTTTGACCACAGAACATTTGCTCAAAAATGGGTGGGCCTTGCTTATGCGCTGCCTGTGCATCATCCTCTTTGTCTATAAGCCTGCATGTATTGCCAAGTTGCTTTCACCTGAGGGTTGAACAAAACAGTTCAATAGAGTACCAAATTCAGGTACCCGTATATGAAAACATCATCCTCTGTCGATGTCGCTTATCACTAAGATGTTCGGTTTCCGTTTCTTGTTATCGAAGCACAAGAGAAATCCTCCTCCCACCTGTCATGCTTGAGATATGCCAGAGGGACTTTCATTTTGTTGGTCATTGTGAATGAGTGAAGTTAAGAGACGTGGGTCTCAAGCACTATATAGTTGACAAACTTGGTTTATTCACATGTCTCTGTCCGTTCTTCTGATCTTCAATTTGTCTTCATGTAATTCCTAAAACTGGGAAATAGATCTCCACTTGTACGCAACATCAATTTGAACACAACCAAATGGTTCTCTTTCCCACTGCCGACCATTTCCTGAGATTGGGAAATCATGCTTGACGTATACGCAATCACCTCAATTGGATCACAGACTAGTGGCTTTCTTTGCCCCTCGAGGCTTCATACTGGGACGGCTCTCTCTCGATAGCGAAAGGAAAAATTCTAATTTTTATCACTATACTTACATGTTTTTTCTAATTAAGTCTCTTTATTTTTAAACTCTATTCGAGTCTTTATACTTTCACAAATTTTATAATCAAGAATTTTATAATCAAGTCTTTGTGACGCAAAATTTGTGAGCTCACCTAGCCATCATACTATGTTTTCCTCCAGCGGCAGCGGGCATGTCAACTAGATTTGCCCAGATTTTTATGTTGGAAGTGGGAAATTAGTGAAAGTTAAAAGAATTGATTAGACAAGTTAAAAGTACATCAACTTAATTAGATAAGGCATTGAAAGAAGAGGAATGTGACATAAAATTTTTACTTTTTAATGAAAAAAAATACCTATTAATACGTCATTTCTCACATAATCTTTTCATCTCTCTACACACACATTAAGTAATCGCCGAAGAATAGTTATTCAATTTATGGACTGTTGTCGCATGTGTTCTTATTGCCACCGCTATCTGTCCTTATCACTTACGACCCCAGAACTTAAAACAAGATCTTTCTCTTGGAAAAAACCCTTTGAGAAAGCATCCTCGATCCGAAAAACCAACTTCATCGAAGAAAACGATTCCTTCAAATGACTATCTTTTCAAACCAAAAGAGTAGACATTCGATTCATAATTGAGCTTTAGATTTCAGATGGGCTGGTCCATGGTGGGATAGGGTTTCGTTAGTTGAAGGCAAAATGCCAACTATGTAGATGTTGATGGTTTTGTACGTGCGTAGGTCCTTCGCCCACATGGGACCATCACCAACTTTTCCAAAGAATCCTAGCACCTTCCTCTCTTGTTTCCGTTATGGCTAAAGAAAAGCAAGTGCTCTCTGACCTTTAACTGTAGTTAGGGTTTAGAGCAAGACGTCGTCTTGTACGAAACCGTAAAAAGATAATTAAAATAGGGTCGAAATTGTCGGGGTTTGTCCCTATATTTCAATGTGGGGTTGAAGATAGAGACATTTGATGGGAATTCAAATAAACTTAGACTCGAGGGTCACGCGTGTCGCTAGAAAAAAGTAGGAAGATGACAACGAACGAGAGTGCAATTGGAAATAAAATTCCTATGCTTTCCGTTCTATCTTTCAATTTTACAATTAGGATCGTGATGGTCTTGGACGTGCTTTCTTTCTTTTTTTTTCAAATTTCATTGCCTAAGATTCAAAGCTAGGAGAATATTATCGCAAGTAATTTGATCATTTGACATTACAAAGGAGAAAAGGGGATGGCATGTGAATTGGCAACTCTCAACGAAATGAATGAATGAATTATTATGATTATCGCCAAAAATGATTTCATCTTTATATATGGCATCAATCACGATTTCTACTTTTTCGAGATAACACGAGGATATTTTACTTTTCATTCGATTAATTCCGCATATGTATTTGGTAATCGGCTACTTTGAATGTTCATAAAAGCTATTGAAATTTGGGTATTCTCAAAATTAAATTAATCTTCGGCATCTTTTGAAATGCCAATTTATTTTCCCGACTGGAAGTCATTTATTAAAGAAAGGATATATTGGACCTCTCTAAGCGGAAGCCTAATTCTCTTTCTCATTGTTCTTTTTTTTTCTTTACATTTTTTTAATTGGTTCCCAATCTCCAATTCCCGTTCTAACTGTCATTCAACGCGACGAATGTGAGCTTGCTTTTGCATAATTATTTGGTTATTTGAAAAGATAGAAAGTGAAGACAAATTTAGGATCCGTTCATTTGAAAAAAATATTATTTTCAAGAAATTATTTTTCAATTTTTAGATAACAGAAAACTAATCATTCAATAGATTACGTTTTCCATTGACTAAAACAACGTAATTTAAATTGGGGGAAAAAACTTCCCCTTTGGACAATTGGGAATCACTTTTTCTAAATCACTAAATAAATATAAATTAATCAATTTTTTTAAAATGATTTCCATGGAAAAAAAATTTCCTTTATTATGAAGTTTTCAGTAAAACAAACACTAGATTCATTTATTTCTTGAAAAATGAATTATATGAAAAACACTTTCCAAAATAAAATAATTACTTGTATTACTTGATACTCAATAACTTGAAATCTACTATCTACTCACATTCCGTATGTACTTTTAATTGAATGATTACAGTAAATCATTACCTCTATTGACCATCATTTGCTATAATCTATTGATATTTAAATACACGAAAATTATGAAATATTAATAAAGTAAAAGTCTCAATCATGTATATTATTAAAAATGGAAGCCCAGACTAGTGGCTTCAGATTACACACTTATCATTTGATGCTATGGAATGCTGCATGATCACTCAAATTAATTGACGACATGAATCTAGAAACTATAGTTAAGAAACAAGTCAAAATTTAATCGACAATATGACTTCAGAAACTAAAAGTGCAGTACATGAAAGTAAAGATAATAAATCTGTTTGTCCACAAACACACTATTCTATAGACAAACGATGTTATTTTAATGGTTATATCATAATCGCCGTTGAGTAGTTCTTCTATGGTTATAGCCATGTTCCCTTATCTTTGAAAATTTTGTGCCCACACTTTCACAATGTCGTGACCTCGTTTCCAAATAGTTGTTCCTTTAAAATCGCGCTTTAGTTGTTCCACAACCTCCATCACTCTCTCTTGATGCCTTAATCGATAATTTGTTGATCTTATTGATCCATACTTTTGTCAACTATCATTAGCCATCCACTGTCGACAACTAAACAATACTAGTCATCGATTTGCATTAATATCAATAATAATTGTTGTGATTGTCGACAATAGGGTATATGCTTAATGATACTCTCAACATTCTAGTCATGTGCTTTTATTCATATAGACAACTTGACCATTCTTCAGTGCAAACTACAATTAATATCATTTTATCTTCTGTTTCTCATGAGGTAAATATAAAAAGTTTTTTAATCCCAATTTCAAGGAAATACATGCATTCTATTGATGAGGGTTACTATTACGAAAAATCTTAAACCATGTCCATCGTAACACAAATAATCTAATTTTGTTTATCATTAATAACCTTAAAATTGCTCATTATGACACAAATACTCCCAAATATTTGTTGTCATAAAAACCCTTAATTTATACTAGTGTGACAAATTAACCATTGATAGGATTGAAAAAGATGCTTAGTTTGGGTTTTTTGGTCATTAAGAAAAGAATATAGGGTATTTGTGTCACGCATATCCTTAACTTTTTTGACACAAATGCCTTAAAATTGCTCGTTAGGACACAAATACCTCAAATATTTTTTGTGTCATCGAAACTCCTAATTTATTCTAGTGTGACAAATTAACCATTGATAGGATTGGAATAGACGCTAAGTTTGGGTTTTTTTTCGTGATTAAGAAAAGAATATAGGGTGTTTGTGCCATGCCGGGCAAGTTTAGGGTTTTCTTTACATAAAAAAATCGGAGTCTTTATGTCACAATAGATAAAATTTGAGGTTTTTTGTGATATTTATCTTTGAGTTAAATTAAAAAAAATTTAATTTTATATGACGAACAAGATCCTAATCTGAGAAGGAAAATGTGACAAGCCATATGTCCTCCATATCTCTCACACATTTTACATTTATATAAAATTTCTATCATCCTAATAAAACTTCTAATATATTCTCTTTTGATATAACACTCAATTAGTTTCAAATATATTGCATGATATCAATTCGATCCTAAATTTTCCAATATTGCCAATGTGATCCTAAACTTTTGCGCAAAACTTCAATGTAATCCTTCCGGTCAATTACCATGGAAAATTACTAACGTTACATCTAATTTAGTCACCATCAACCATCCTATATAGCACGGTAACGTGGATAATTTATGGAACGTTATATCAACAACATATCTTCTAAAGAATAATTCGTCTAAAATAATTTCATGAATAATGAAAATATTTTACTCTAATTTACTATCATAAGCAATTCCAACGGTCGTTTTTAAAAAATATATATATTTTCATCATTTTAAAATGCCTTTGCGGATATGACTCGCGTTACTTTATTCGGCAAATTGGGACGCTTGTCCCGCCTCCACTCACGAACGTTCAAGCGTATCCTCCTTTTTATTAGTGGGAAAACTCATAAATGTATCTGAAAATCTGCCGACACATCGAGGTAGCCATTTCACACATGAGAAATGAATCCAACAATACAACAAATCATCATAACGCTACGGACAACTAATGACGATTACAGGAAAAAAAAACACGAAGAGAAAAGACACATTCGAAGAAGAAGATGATATCCCACGAAATCTGCAACCGTTGGATGGAGACGCATCGGCCCATCACGTGTTGCCACCTGTCGAAAAAAAAAAGTACGACAAATTAGAATTTTCGTTAAAACGCCTAAACTCGCACGTATTCTTCGTGATCCCTTTATTAAATATTTTGCACATTCAAAAGCCCGGAAGTGGTGGACACGTGTTATTACGCGCCGTGATCTACAATATCTGCTTTGAAATAAAATAAAATAAAAGACACCCGCCTAATTAGCGGGGTACCCATGACTCATCAGATAACTCTATCTGCTTATTTATTTTGTAAATAATAATCCCATTTTTTTCTTCTTTTTTTTCCTTTTTCCGGGGGGAGAGAGAGTGGGGTCCTTCTAACAATTATTGGACCAATAATATTTTTCAATATTATATCCATATATTGAGAGAGAGCTTACTCAATCAAGTTCACTTCTTGGTAATGGCATAGACGGCATAAATGATACCAGGAAGCCAGCCAAAGAGCGTGAGCACCAAACAGATCCAGAACTCCACCTGCATAGACATACATAAGTCATAATCAAAATCAAAACCAAAAACCCTCCCAAAAATCATATTTCCTTTTTTTTTTTTTTTTTCCCTTTTGCTTGTATTTTAAGAAACTAGAAAAAATAAAAAATAAAAAAGAGAAATTTTGCCTCCGAAAATAAGACTTTCAACCCCGCATAAAACTGGCAAAACCCTTCTGAAAAAAAAGGGAAAAAACCCAGAAATCTCGACTTCAAAGCAAATTACTATTTTTTTTCTCACTCTAAATTAAAAGCAGAGTAAAAAAGAAAAGATAAAAAGAGATGAGGAGGGCGATCATCACCTGGCAACCAAACTTGAGGAAGACCCCGAGAGGAGGCAAGATGATGGCGAGGAGGATGTCGATGCAGGTCATTGTGCTCTCGTCCGACATTTTTCCTGTTCCTTTCTCTCTCTTCTGCTAGCTCTCTCTCTTTACTGAAGCGAAGGAGGAGCGGATTCGCTCTCTGCAGAAAAAAGCCCCTTTTTGAACGAGCTCGAGAAAATGGAGAAGAAACAAAGAGATCGAGAGGGAACGGAAGAAGGCTAGAGAGAGATTGGAGGGATACTTGCAGTTGCAGGTGAAAGTGGAGCAACAGATGAATGGAGGATCGGGGGTCGTACTTATAGCGGCGGGGCCGACACGTGGCGGCCAAGCCAGGGCTTTGCCTTTCTTGGGCTTTTGCTTGCTTCTTTTATATTTTTATTATTTTTTGGATCTGTTTATTAATTACTTATAATTATTAATTATTTTATTTATATAATTAATTAATTAATCCCTTTGTATTTTTCATCCCGAAAGGTTGTAGTAATTAAGAAAATATTTATGAGCTCTTTACTTGTCATGTGGATCAATTGATCATGCTATTCATATTAAAAGTTGACGAGAATGCGTAGGATTTTGGCACGTGAAACATTTGATATTTATTTTATCTAGCAATATAATTATACATAAATTTTCTATAGTTAATATATGAAATCTTGATGATTATACGTGATTCGATGCTGTGAAGGGATTTGGTTTTGCATCGGTTCCAGGCATACCACATCATCAAGGCATATACAAAATAGACCCTAGCATTGGTGTCTTGATGCCAACAACGCAATTATCCTCCTCTCAACCTTCATTTGATTTTCACTAGGTAATTAGCCTGTGGTGATCTCATTCGATCATATATGCTGCAATGATTATGCGAATTCGGACCGACTTTTCTTTCATCGTTTTGTCTGTAATTGTCGTGTTCAACAGTGGAGTGAGAGTGTTGATGCGACCATCGAAGAGGTCCTATCGAAGCCATGGCCATGGCAGCCACTTACTCTCGGCTTAAAGCCTCCATCTCTAGAAGGTGTGTTGGGGGAGCTTCAACACCAGGGCATTCCCAGCATCCCTCCCGCTTCCTCCCCTTAGATTGACCTCCTGGTGGCGGCGGCGGCGGCGGCGATATGAGGCCATCGAGAGGAGGAGGAGAATCCCTAATTCGACGACATTTCTGGCGCGATAAATATGTACATAAACTTGCGAATGAGTTTGTCCCTTATTGTTGATGGTTTTCTAATTTGCCTCAATGAGATAGTTCTACTTTTTTGGGTGCCTTCACATGAGAAGATGACTATAGTTGGTATAATTACATGCGATCGGATTTAAGGGTGTGAAAGGGTGACTTATGGCACAACTAGCTTTTCAAACCATTCTAGAAATAATTTAGTTTTAGAAAAAATATTATTATATTTGAGATTAGATTTGAATAAATTATACAAAAAATTACTATATGATTTTACTTCTCTACTGTAATACCTTGCACATTTTCAAGTTTTTAATGGTGAAAAGAAATCGTAATGGTGATTGAGCAAATTGAGGGTTCCATTACTGGTTGCATTGCCTTTTATTTTGATTTTTAAATTTGCATCGAGTTCCATTTTAAAAAGTAGTTGCAATTTCACTAACAGCTGCATTTATAGTGACATTTACGGTGAAAGTAGAAATTGTAATGAAAGGCACAGCTCCGGTATAAGAACTAGAAAGCGTTGTAGTGATTTCACTCGAGGAGAAAATTCTATTGATTTCAATTTGACTAAAAAATATAAGCATATGTGGGTTTGAAACGAAAATTGTTATGGATTAAATTATAATAAACTTTTCAAGTCCAATAAATATTTGTGACTGATGTGAATATTTGGAAGTGAGTAGTTTTGATCCGATTGAACTTTCAATTGATTAAGATGCCCATCACATTCATGTAAATTTAAAATTCTTAAGAAAACTTGAACAGTGTAATTTAAATAGATAATTACTTAGGTTTGTTGAATTGCAAAAGCCTCATATAACTTTTAGACAGATACTCACCCTTAAGAGATAAGTAATTTGCCGAAACAAGCATAACGAGTGACGTATAGGTGTGTTGCACGGTATTGAATATCTTTCTCTTTTCCACAAAATAAAAAATGAAAGGTTTTATAGTGATAATATATCTTGTTGTTAATTACATACAAATATTTCCTAATACGATAATCGAGAGAATTTTATATGTAATTAACGATAGTACCATAAATTTGAGAGAAAATAACAAAAGTATTTCAAGGAAATACTTAACAGAAGGAAGTACAAAAAGTTATTAGAATTTTTAATAAGCACGGATTTGCAACATTAAAAGTATTAGACTTTTTTTTTGCGTCGAACAAAACTCATACCATTTAATGTGGCGAGCACAAATACTCAGCGGAAGCAAAAATGTGTGGAGAACGCCAGAAAAGCGTTCCTCCCAGGGAGAATGATTGATCCTTGCAAATAAGAGTTTTACATGTCGCTTTTAGAAGCGATTCTTAAGGAGTGCTCGTTATTGTACACCTATACTCTTATATAAGCAAAGGGACATGCCTCTTAGGGTCTATTTAATAACCCTTCTATTTCAGGAAACAATTTCTTTTGAGAAATAGTTCTTTTTTATTTTTACACCTGAAATAATTTCCGAGAAAAATAAGGCGTTTGGTAACTACATAAAATTAATATTATTGAAATAGAAAAAAATAGGAATGCATTTGGTACAATTTACAAATTTTTGTATTTTTTCGTTTTTTCTTTTTACTCATTGATGGCCAAACACCGACCGTCGATCACCGATCACTACCCGCTGCTGCTCGATCGCCGTCCACAGTATGTTGCCACCGCTGACCACCACTCGACCACCGCCCACAGCCCACAGGCCGTTGGGGGCAGTCCAGCCGGTAGTAGTTGTCGTCGACGGTGGCGTCGATCAGCGGTTGACGGTCGCCCTAGGTGGCCTACGGTGGCCGCGACAAGAGAGAAGAACGAAAGAAAATAAAAAAGAAAATTAGCTTATTTCTATAAATTGTTTCCTAACAAGAAACTACTTTTTTTTGTTTTGTTTCTTATTTCTCGTTTCCGAATCTATTCCTTGGCTACTTTTCTATTCCGAGAATAAAAAAATAAATTGGCCTTACCAAAATGATTTCTGTTCTTTTTTTGTTTTAGGAACAAAAGAATAGAAATCGGGAGAAACAAAAAATGTTACCAAAGAAATTAATAAATATATTCTATCGATATTGAAATTTGAATCTTTTCTATCCCAAAATGACTTTTTTAAAGAAAAAAAAATCAAATTCGATTCTTTTATCTTTCTACATATACAATTTCTTCAGCCGGTGTATTTTAACGCATAATTTTTTATGTCCACGTTAATCGCTCAAATATTTCACAATAAATGATTCTGGCAATTTCGTAATACCAAGTTGCCCACGCGTTTGCCAGTATTGGGCCGGATCTGCGAACGCCGTCCGGAGGCCCAAACGATAAACGGGCCAGGCCCGTTTTTATTTAAGTCCATCTTCAACCTCGCCAAGGCATTCTTCTTTTGTGTCAGTGCGAACCGAGACTCGTGAGCTTTAGCTTGTGCAGGAGGAAATCTCTCTCACCTTCGCTCCAGATTCTCTCTCCTCTCCCCGTCTCCGAAGCCGACGATCCCTTCCTCCGAATCGGCGGCTAGGGCTCCTCCGCGATTCAGCCGCCGCGCACGGTAGCCGCTCCGATCTGGCCCCGCGCTCCGACATGGCGCCCGAAAAGAACAGCTCCGGCGCCGGCGCCGGCGCCTCCCGCGAGGAGGCGCCCGTCAAGGTCCCCGCGAAGGACCCTAAGAAGAAGGAAGAGAAGAAGGACGAGGACTTGGTGAGTGCGGTTCTCGGCGCTTTGATTGTGGTTTCCTTTCTTTTTCGCGTTCGATTGGAGCGTCGTTCGAATGCGGGATGTTGTGGGCTGCGTGAGTGCGGCTTTGCGTTGCTTCGGTTGTGCTGTTGAAGTTGGTGATTTTGATGAATGAAGAGCTGAGTTGGGAGTCGGGTGCGGTCTTTGTGGTTTGGAATCTTGGCGTGTCGTGGAAGTGGTACCGGTTAGTTGCTGAGGTGATTATGGAGGAGCTGGTGCGCGTTAATGAATTCATTTCCGTTAAGTTCTTTGGTCGGGGGAGAAATCTTTTCGTTTCTTGCTTGAAAGGTCAAATTATCTGGTAGGAAAGATTTGTTGTTGCTTCCTGTGAGTTTACAATGACTCGACCCATTTTAATCGTTGACAATAATGAACCAAGACTGTGCTGAGACGGAAACTCACTCGTCGAGCGGTTTCCTTACGCCCCCCTTCCATTGTTTTATGCTGCCGGTGAGTTCTGTAGATGCTATCTCGGGCAGGCTGGTTGATTGGTTGTTTGTGAATGTATTTGCAGTCAGAAGAAGATTTGGCATTGAAACAGCAGCTGGAGCTATATGTGGAAAGGGTTCAGGATCCTGATCCTGGGTTGCAGAAGGTTGCTCTAGAAAGCATGAGGTACTTCTGGTCTTGGAGATGTTTTTTGCTTCCATTTCTCCTCCTACTCAACCATTAACTTAAGGGAAATGAAGAAATCTACATTTAGCTTGTCCTTTGTTGGTTATTCCGTCTGCTTGGGGGGACTGGTGTTCTGATTGTTGTAGGTCTGGTGCGAGTATGATATAGCAATTATGCAAAAAAATCTGGCATGCAGCTAGAAGAAGAGTCGAATGGCCAGTTTTAGGAAAATTCGTCAGTAGAAACCGACTATGTAACTATAGGAAGAAGACTAGAGAATTGGCATAGGGCTTTTCTGGGGAGAATTTGGTGTTTTTTATTTTAGACTAGGGAAATCTTTATGGCATGCATTTGTACTGTGAATTTGGATGTTATGAACTATATGAGCATTATGTGGATCAAATTAGAGAGGGACTCGCCATTTTTGCTGCTAGAAATGAGACGATCCTTAATAGACACTGGTTGTGGTTGGAACCTAACAATGGAAAGATGTCTCACGAATAGAGTGGCTGTACATGTTTATCTTTCTAATGTGGTCTGATGACACCTATAATCGTCTTTGTAGACAAGAAATTCGTACTTCAACAAGTTCAATGACTTCAGTTCCAAAGCCCCTGAAGTTTCTCCGACCTCATTATGGAACTCTTAAGGCGTATTATGAAACAATGAAGGATTCAGATTTGAAGGTGTAGTATGGATTGAAATGGCATCATTTGCTAGGATACTTCATCTGAATTGCAGTCAATGATCTGGTTTACATTGATGCAGAGATACCTAGCGGACATACTCTCTGTTTTGGCCTTGACAATGTCTGCTGAAGGGGAACGGGTAATTCTTCTTGTGACTTGAAATCATATTTTGCTGGGCAACATATCTATGACTTGCTTGTAGGATGACAACTTATTGAAACTCCAACCTTCTATATTTTTGTTGCCATTGTTCTTAAAAAACATTTATTCGTAGATAGTCAGTATCAGTATCTTTCGAAATAATGCCTCATGCCTCCTGATGTAAGATCATCCCACTGAATAGCCTGCATTTATTGTAGGTGTAGTGTAGATGTTTTCCATAACCTTCCCAAGTTCACTTCTCCAACTCCCTTGTAAATTTGATATTGATTTCTTTCTTTTATAAATGGTGTTCCAGGAGAGTCTGAAGTACAGGTTGTTAGGTTCAGAAGGTGATATTGGCTCTTGGGGCCATGAGTATGTCAGGTAATCAGTCTTGATGTTGGATGTGATATATGTGATGTTCTATTGGTTCTCTTTTCCCTCTCCTTTTAATACTGAAATTTTACCTAAAATTTCAGTATATCTAGACAAAGATGTGGTCTATAATGGTTGCCAGTGAATGAATATATTTGCTTGTCTATGTTAATTCGATGTTTTATGTACCCCAGTGGTCAATGTCCCACCTTTTAAGTTGTTGTTAACTGGGGTATAATGATAAAGCTCTGCTATATTTGTAAAGAGGGACAAGTATTTACTGCTCTGAAGAGTTCTGAATTAACATGATCTTTCTGCAATAGCCTCTTCTAGATGCCTAGTTTTGTTGATACTTCTTGAGTCTGGTACAGCTATGTGCCATTTGTACGAGGATTTTGCTGCTCTGCATCAGCCCACTATTTAAGTGGCTGTGGACCAAAAATGAAACCAAAAATTATTTTCAGTTGTTGGTTGTTTGCTCCAACTTCTCATGAACCTTGGAGGAAATGCTTCTCTTGAACCCATAGGATGGAATATAGCAGCATCTTGGTTCGTTAGACTATATATACATCCATAGTCATTGCTTTTATATTGATTATATGTATTATATTTTATATATATGGGGAATGATACGGTGATGTTGCTGTCTCTTTGTTCTTTCAATTGTGAAATCCTTGCGGAAGGGATTATTTTGAACGTTATTCATTTTCCAGTGCTTGGTGCATGATCTCCATCTGGAGATACTGGGTATTGAGGAATTCTTGTTGTTTTGTGCTTTATCTTGAAGTTACATTGCACTTTGTCTTACTTTAAACTTAACATCTGATCTCAGGAATTTAGCTGGTGAAATTGCTCAAGAGTATACAAAGCGACTGGTAATGTTGGCAAGCTCTTCTCTGTTTTCTTCATATTATGCAAGACAGGTTTTTAAACTCATTCTTGAAGTGCTTTTCTGTTGCCTGCTTATATTTACATTAATTTACATTCTAGTGCTACATGATGTATAACATCTGGCTTTCACTTATTAGTGTACTGGGGCTTAGTTCTATAGTTCTAATTCCATCAGTGATCCCTATTGACAATACCAACTGCATATGAGATAATTTGTTCTTGAAATTGGTGATCTCGGATATTCTTTGACCAATTTATATGTTTGACAATGCTTTTTTAAACCTTGGCAGGGTGAGGAGGCTCCTATAGACGATCTCATGGAGCTTGTACGACAAATTGTGGCTTTCCATATGAAGGTATTTATCATTGTCTAATTTTCATGTTGGTAGGAAATGGATTAGGATCATTGTATTCCGAAGACACCTTTCCTGGAATTTATTCACAGATAGGTTTGTAACTTTTGATGACGCGTTACTAAACCATTTTATTTTGTTGTAGCACAATGCTGAACCTGAAGCTGTTGACCTGTTAATGGAGGTAAAGTAAATTATTCATGCCAACCTTTTATTTTCTAGTGAGGCTGTTTTGAAGTGAATCTAAGAATATTAAAATGACTTCCAGGTTGAGGACCTTGATATGTTATTGAAGCATGTCGACAGCACTAACTTCAAGAGGACGTGTTTATACCTCACCAGTGCTGCAAGGTATTTGTCATCAAAACAGTGCATAACAGTCAGGGTATTCACTGTGGATTGCTCAGGAAATGGTCTAGGAGCTTAGTAGTTGAGGACTGATTCATGAGTGTGGCTTTTCACCCTGTCAATTCTCTCTTTTGTATCAATTGCAGATACCTTCCTGGACCTGATGACGGGTTAGTTCTGGATATTGCTTACAAGATCTATCTCAAGTTTGAAGAATATGCCATTGCCCTTCAGATTGCACTGTTCCTAGATAAAATGCAGGTATATTTGGTTAGATATGAATAAACATCTTTTCCTTTCAAGTTGTGTACAGGAATTTCTTGTGAGGAGTTCCACAGTGCCGCATATTGGATCTCTCTCTCTCTCTCTCTCTCTCTCTCTCTCAGAAAATCTAATCTAACACTTGAAAGTACACATGCAGAAAGTGAAGGAGGTCTTCATGTCTTGCAGTGATCTTCTACGGAAGAAACAATTCTGCTATATCCTTGCTCGACATGTGAGTTGTTTCTCAGCTAAATTGAAATGCCTCTTTAATCCTTGCTTCAGATATAGTTGGTGTACATGGCAAGATTGTCTGGGGTGAATTTGATAGTAATTTGCTATTCTTTTTTGCAGGGCATTACCTTTGAGCTTGATGGAGATATGGTTCCAGATGGAGATGAAAAAGAGGCATTGCAGGAAATTGTCAACAATACCAATTTAAGTGACGGTTATCTTACTCTTGCCCGCGATATTGAGGTTATGGAGCCCAAGTCTCCTGAAGACATCTACAAGGTTTGAACCGCTGATAATTGTTCATGCTTTTGATGACCTGATCTGGTCTTGGTTAGCAAAACTCATTAACTTATTTTATCATCAATATTCGAATCAACCTCTTGGATGCATCATGTTACAAGGCACTGCACATGTAATGAGAGCCGTGTGATTGTTTTAAACAGAAGAGTCCGTTCAAAGAGATGCCCTTAATGTGGACTACTTGCTGCAAGCTTCTTTGTTTTAGCATGTTACTTTTTGTATGTATCATGTGTTACCTCTTGTTTCTGCAAATCTTTATTCATTCCGATATAGCATTTTAACTTCGGGCTATGGATATACGCCACATGTATAGGTGGCATCATATTTAGTTCTTGTCCCTTAGTTCATCTTCCAATATGAAATAATTGACTGAGGGCTTAGCAAGGATTACAGGTTGCTAAAGAGTATGACTGATATATTTTGTCTAATGCATTATATATTCCAATTATTTCTTGATTTCTAAACTTAAGTGCAGCGACATGGTCACTGACATGAATAGAGTGAGTATGGATGATGATTTTTGCATGTAATTGATATCCTTGAAAATTAGCATTCTTAGTGTGTTGCTCTCTCAAAATATTATGATATACTAGAATATGACTTGTAACTCGTTGACCTTGTGCTAATGAAAAATTGAATTGTCACAGGCACATTTGCTCGATGGTCGGGCTAGTGCTGGTGCAAGTGTGGATTCAGCAAGGCAAAACCTGGCTGCTACTTTTGTTAATGCATTTGTAAATGCTGGCTTTGGGCAGGTAATCAAAGAAAAAACATTATCTTTGCAAGATTTCTGTTTTTTAAATTCCTTTGTTGCCTCTGCAGGATAAGTTAATGACAGTTCAATCAGACTCTTCTAGTGGCTCTTCAGGAAATTGGCTTTTCAAAAACAAAGAGCATGGAAAGGCTAGTGCTGCTGCAAGTCTGGTGCGCGTACCTTGCTACTTCAGGATATTTTTGCCGGAAATTTCTTTAGGATCAGATTGTTATGATTTTCTCTGTGGCAGGGAATGATTTTGCTGTGGGATGTTGACACTGGACTGGCCCAACTAGACAAGTACTTCCATAGTAATGACAATCATGTTATAGCTGGTGCTCTGTTGGGTGTTGGGATAGTGAACTGCAATATCAAGAATGACTGCGATCCTGTGAGTTGCCTTTATTGTCTGTTACGCTGATAACATTGTCTATATGTTAAATCTTATTCTTTTTCTTCGGAATATCTCAGGCTCTGGCGCTTCTTGGTGATTACATTGATAAAGAAGATGCATCTATTAGAATCGGCGCAATTATGGGCCTTGGACTTGCATATGCCGGCTCTCAGAATGAGCTGGTATGTACACATTTGGGAGAAATTACTCTTTTTCCATTGAACATGTATACTTATGCTCGTGCAGTCTTTTTTCTTTTGATTACCATCAAATCCTTTCTATTTTCTTCCAAGTCATCTCACGAGCAACAGCATTTTTAGGGACTCTTGAATTTTGTTTAGGTTTGCTGCTGTGAGAAATATTCTTATTGACAAGCATTAATTTGGTTTTTATGAACTTCATTTTCAGATCCGTGCTAAATTGTCCCCGATACTTAATGACGCTAAAGCACCCCTCGATGTGATTGCATTTACTGCAATCTCTCTCGGCTTAATATATGTGGGCTCCTGCAATGAAGAGGTGGCACAGTCAATCATATTTACTCTGATGGACCGCAGCGAGTCAGAGCTGGGAGAGCCTCTTGCTCGTCTTTTACCTCTTGGCCTTGGTCTTCTTTATCTTGGAAAGCAGGTATGTTGATGGAGTCTCTTCAATTCATATTGCTACCATCAGAGCATCTGGGTACTACCTTATTGTTTAACAGATACTGACACAGATATACTGTTTATTAGTGCTCAGTTTCCTTGAATACTCTTCTTATTTTATAGGAAAATGTCGAGGTCACAGCAGAAGTTGCAAAGACTTTCAATGAGAAGATCAGAAAACACTGTGAGATGACCCTCATTTCCTGTGCATATGCTGGAACAGGAAATGTTCTTAAGGTACCTATCTCCACTATAGTTAATAACCCATTGAAACAACTGTCAGAATAATTTGCTGATCTTTATTGGTGCAGGTGCAAAACTTGCTAGGTCATTGCGCACAACATCTTGAGAAGGGGGAAACTCATCAGGCACCTGCTATCCTTGGAATTGCCATGGTTGCAATGGCTGAAGAACTAGGTCTTGAAATGGCAATTCGTTCTTTGGAGCATCTTTTACAATATGGAGAACAAAACATCCGCCGGGCTGTTCCACTGGCTCTTGGGCTTCTATGCATTGCAAATCCAAAGGTAGTTGACATTCATGAATATTTTCTGAAAAAAATCTCAACATGAAGCATACGGTACTACCTTATTGGGTTTTGATAGGACTAAGTTTTTAAATGAGCTTAAAGTAAGTTTATGATACCATGATCTCAAAGTATTTATATCAAATCATAATCTAATCTGATTGGAAACTATATCCCTAGATATGCCATCAATATGGACAAACCATTTCTGCCCATTTTCTGGGAGGGAATTGATCCTTATTACAAGGGTGTTGACTTTTTTAATCCTGCAGAACTCAGAATGCTTATAGCTCTTACTTGTTTTATGCTGCGTAGGTTAATGTAATGGACACCTTAAGTAGGCTAAGCCATGACACAGATTCTGAAGTTGCAATGGTGAGAAGAAACAGCTATGCTTTGTGCCCCTTTAGTCATTTGAATTGGAATATCGAGGCTGATATTTTTGGTGTTTCTATAGGCTGCTGTTATTTCATTGGGCTTGATAGGTTCTGGAACCAACAATGCTCGAATAGCCGGGATGCTTCGTAATCTTTCTAGCTATTACTACAAGGACGCAAGCCTTCTATTCTGTGTAATGCTCAATACAACTGTTCTCTAATTTGCAGATTATCTTTACTAGATAAGGTTATTATTTGACGTGATTTGGCCCCCCTCTATAGGTGCGGATTGCCCAAGGTCTTGTGCACTTGGGGAAGGGTTTGTTGACTCTTAATCCTTATCATTCAGAACGATTTTTGCTCTCTCCGTAAGTTTTCTTTGCACAATAGATCTGGGATATAATCTGAGATAAGGCACACGTTCTTGAGATTAAACTGAAAGGAGTTGATGGTATACTATTGAGTTTCTTTTTAAACATTAACATCACTTGTTATTCTAATGTGCACTTGTCTGTAGGACGGCACTCGCAGGAATAATAACAATGCTTCATGCGTGCCTTGACATGAAAGCCATCATCTTGGGGAAATATCATTATGTTCTTTACTTCCTTGTTCTGGCCATGCAGGTTCATCTCTAGCTGGAAGTCTTGAATTTGGCATTTTTGCTAATTTCGTGCCCTTTAGTAATTTGCGAATTTTTCCTTCGTGGTGTGGCAGCCGAGGATGCTGTTGACGGTGGACGAAAATCTGAAAACGTTATCTGTGCCAGTACGGGTTGGCCAAGCTGTTGATGTTGTCGGGCAGGCAGGTCGTCCCAAGACCATCACTGGCTTCCAGACGCATTCGACCCCAGTCCTTCTGGCAGCTGGCGATCGGGCAGAGTTAGCTACTGAGAAGTATTTTAACTCTCTCTCTGTAGTAAATTTTCATTTATTCAACTCGGTCATTTGCGGTGCCCTTAAACTGCGACTGCTTCTTGCAGGTATATTCCGCTCTCTCCTATTCTTGAAGGTTTTGTCATCTTGAAGGAGAATCCGGACTACAGGGAAGATCACTAGTTGGCCTCTTGTTGGGCAAAATTCTACTTCCTCATGGCCCGAATCTTCTAGGCAAATCAAGTGACTCATCTGCGTCCAGCTTGGGTTCAACTCTTTTGCCGGTATCCTCAAATATCTTTGCTTCCGAAGAATACAGGTGAATCAGCGAGTTGGACGTGGACACAAGGAAAATAGGCCTCTCGATTGTGCCCCGGGAAAAAAGTTACCTTGTTTGTAGAGGGAAGATGCTTCCTAATGTAGTGTTTTTGATTATTGCAACAACACAGATAGAAGCAATCTTTCTCTTTTCGCTTCACCGTAATTGATTCGATGCTCTGATCACAATGCTTTCATGTGATTTTTACGGTCATGCATCTAATTGTCTATGGATGGATATTCGTGGACCGCCTTTCTAACGCAGAGGGAATGTGCTATGAAGGTAGATTTTCAGGGGGGTGATGTGAGAATTTATCTAATATCAACAGCAAAAAGTGACTGCGATGCACATTCCCGTGTGACGGTCATTCTTTTGACGGTGAATTTCTGACGTTTGGTAGCTGCGATTCTCTCGGGAATTACAAGTTTTCGTCAGAACTTAGGCTATAAATACTCGATGCATGGCAATATTTTAACTTATGAAAAAGAAAAATTTATAAGAAAGAGAAGTATATATGCACTCTCGGGCGACCACCAGGCGTGGGGCGACGGGACCTCAGGCAAAAAGCTCGCTTGTGGTCAGTGTAACCCTATTGAGCCACTGGCCCGGTGTGCGTGCGGCCCTTGCGAAGCTTTGCTTCGGTTTGTGCAGCCTTGGCTAGGGGCGCCGAGGTTGGTAAAAGAAGAATGAAAATTTTCTGTGGGTAAAATGGAGATGAAAAAGAATTGGTCAATTGAAAGTTGTTTTCCTTACAGGGTCTCGAAGCCAAAGCAAGCCGGAAGCGAAACCCCGAGCAGTGTCGCTAGGAAAATGCAAAGCAAATTCCGGGGCTTATTATTATTATTCATGATAACTGGAGATTAGCCAAATCATAAAAAGCGCTTGAAAGAGAAATTGCGATATCGGATGCAAAAAGTTATGATATAACCTGCGCATGATATTACATATGGATAATGATATAAATTGAACATAAACAAGAAATTAATATTTAATCAGCAATTATGATAATAACGGTTGTCACAAAAAAAAAACACACCCAATCGACTTGAATCTGACCCGTTCCAAAATGCCTCTTACCAAACTTCAAGCAATGCATTAAGTCGAGAACGGACTTTAGGCTGGTCTGCGATGAACTTGGGCCGAGCCCATATATCACGAGCCCACTCGCATGGCGAGCCCAAATTCTCTCCTCCTTCCCTCTCCCTCTTCCCGGGGCTTCTGGGGGTTTTACTTCTCCAGCGCCCCATTCTCTCTCTAGGGTTTTTCGGCAATCCAAAGAAACGGTTACCGATCAGAGCTTCTGGTCTTACTTTTGGACAAGGAGTAATCGGCAGACGTTGCGATGAAGGTGAAAGTGATATCGAGTTCCACGGATGAGTTCAACCGAGAGGGCAGCCAAGACCTCCAGGTGAGCGCTCTGCCTTCCCAAGCTCGGTGTCTTCGTCATCGTTAGAGTTTTTGCTAAAAAATCAATTTGAATTCGATCAGGGTGTTCCGCAACTTTGCCTGCAACTTCAACTTTGGACCCAAGAGAAGGCGGTGGAGTATCGGGTTCTAAATGCTTCCAATTCAGCGAGCTTACCGCTATCTCCGCGCGCATGGCCACCATCATGGCCTCCAGGGGTTTGTACCGTTGTGTGAGTTCTTTCCTTAGAGTCCCGGCAACGAGCTCCTCCCTTCCGGCGTCTACTCCGTCCACGGTCTGGGTCAGTTGACCGATCCTTGACATCCCGTTGGATCCCTTGAACCCGGGTCTTCTTTCCCTTGGCAGCACCCTTCTCGGCTGGCGAGCTCCTCCCTTTTGGCGTCTACTCCGTCCACGGTTTGGGTCAGTCGACCGATCCTTGGACATCATTCCTTGAACCCGAGTCTTCTTTCCCTGCCGTTGGATCCCTTGAACCCGGGTCTTCTTGAACTTCTCGTCGGCCAATCGCAGCGCCCTCCTCGGCAGTCGATCTTGGATAGAGAGAAACTCTAAAGAGAAGCTCTTGTATTTACTTGTGAATGAGATGAGTACAATGGAGGAATCCTATTTATACAAAGACAAGGCAAACCGTATCCGTAGATCTATCTTCGATTTAACGGTGGAGATTGCATCTCTCCAACTACCAACTATCCGCATTTATTACATACGAATACAATTACCGTATCGTCCACCCCAAATTATTCTAGAAAACTCGAGAAAATCCTAAATCTCGGGATACAAGCTGAGGGTCGCTTGATCCATAGATGTGTCACGGCCATCCCTTAGAACCCTCTTGGATCGGCATTCTTTCGAACCGTGACAAGTATCATTAGGAAAATGCAAAGCAAATTCGCGGGGCTATATTATTATTATTCATGATAACCGGAGCTTAGGCAAATCATAAAAAGCACTTGAAAGAGAAATTGCGATTTTATATCGGATGCAAAAAGTTACGATATAAATTTAACATAAACAAGAAATTAATATTTAGTCAGCAATTATGATAATAACGGTTGTCACCCAAAAAAAAAAAAAACACACCCAATCGACTTGAATCTAACCCATCTCTTCGTGAGATCAAAAACTACTGTCCGAAATGCCTATACCAATACCAAACTTCAAATGATGCATTAAGTCGAGATCGGAATACTACGTACAGCCTAAAATTAATTGACTAGATATGGTCAATTATATAAACAAATTAATTGATATTCCACAACAAAATGACGAACTATAAATTGATTATAGTACGAATTTTAGCCGAATAAAAATAAACAGATCTAGTACGCCAAAGATATCAAATTGTAATATCTATATCTAGTTTGGTAACAATTAATTTTTATCCAATTAATATTAATAAATAGTGAAAACATCATTATGATTAACAATGATACAGATATTATACTATAAATAATGACATTATACTTATAATTATGACTGCAAATCATATAATTTTGTAAATATCTAATTTATTTTATGACAATTAGTTTATAAGCCCTCGCTCATAATGATAATATGAATTTTATAAATTATAAATTATAAAATAAAGTCATATTTAAATGATTTCAAATTGATGATAATCATAATATGAAAATAATCATAATTTGAAATTCTAGCAAGGCAAAATACCCAACAGGAAATTAATAATCAATTTTATTCAATATTATTAATGACATGTAAAAATGATTAATCATAATATTAGATATTATAAAATCATAATATGTTTTACATTATGGTTTCACATATTACTTCTTTTAAATAACTACCTCTAGCCATTGATGAAATTCTATAAACACAGAAACCCCTATTGACACCTAATTTTTTTAATACATATTTAAAAAAACGAAAAACGCGAGAGAGGCGGGTCGGGTGAATCTGATCAATAATATTGCAAATCATTAATAAATTCTAGGGGTTTCTATGTTTATAGAATTTCATTAGTTTAGCATTTGTTAACATAATTTAATATTCATTAATTATAGCCGATAAATTGAAATCAAATTGATCAGTATTGACAGGAATTATAATATTTAAATGTAGGTAATTATTAAATTAATTGGTATTGTGCCTATTTGCATATTATTAACATTATATAGTACGAATTTTAAATTTATCATATGGTAAGAAACGTGCATAGGAATAAAATTAATATTTACATAGTTATAAAAAGTATTAAAATTCGGTTTTGGATATATTATCAATAAAATATTTCGTCTTAATGTCAACGTTTTTCATTAATTGAGTGGAACTATGTAGATCGGACTTTGGGCCTGTCTGCGACGAACTTGGGCCAAGCCCATATATCACGAGCCCACTAGGGCCAAATTCTCTCCTCTCCTCTCCTCTCCTCTCCTCCTTCCCTCTCCCTCTTCCTCTTCCGGGGGTTTTAGCTCGGTTCTCCAGCGCCCCATTCTCTCTCTAGGGTTTTTGGGCGATCCAGAGAAACGGTCACCGCCGGCCAGAGCTTCTGAAACCGGCTTACTTCTGGACGAGCAATATCGGCAGACGCCGCGATGAAGGTGAAAGTGATATCGCGTTCCACGGATGAGTTCACCCGAGAGCGCAGCCAGGACCTTCAGGTGAGTCCTGCCGTCCCAAGCTCTTCCGGAAATTTCGCTGCGTTTCTGCTTCGGTTTCTTCGTCATCGTTGGAGTTTTTGCTGAAAAAATCGATCCGAATTCGATCAGAGGGTGTTCCGCAACTTCGACCCCAACCTTCGGACCCAAGAGAAGGCGGTGGAGTACGTCCGGGCTCTGAATGCTGCTAAATTGGACAAGGTGAGTCTTTTTTTTTTTTTTTTCTAAGGGGACTTTTCGGATCCTTGGGCAGTTTATGCGATGCGAAGTTCTTCGTCAGCTTCGTTTTCTGACTGGTTTGCTTCCGTACGTGATCGGTTTTCCGTTTCCGTTCTGCCTGCTAATAATGTGGCTGTTCGTTCGTTCTTAATTGTGTATCTTGCTCTGTTCATAACTGGCTAGGTTTTCGCGAGGCCCTTTGTTGGAGCCATGGATGGACACGTCGATTCAGTATCGTGTATGGCCAAGAACCCGAATTACTTGAAGGGATTATTTTCTGGCTCTATGGATGGAGGTATGTCGATGTTATGCTCATCCTGTCGTTGTGTTTCCATTAAGCAGTGAATGAGGATGAGTGTGGTGCAAGTAACTGTTGATTCGTTATGATACATCGATGTATGAGTTTGAATTTGAGAAATATAATCCTTTAGGAAGCTGCATGAAGTTCGTTTTTAAGTTTTTGATAACATAGTGAGTGACGGTGGAATGGTGTTTAGCCCCAAATCTCCGTTAATTGTGACTTCTGCAGCTATTGTTGTTCTTTTTTTTGAGAAATTTCCTGTCCAAGACTCAAAATTTTTCCTGGATTTACATTTTTCGTTTTTCGAAATGGGCGGTGGTGAAATCTGTCGGCATACTCGCATCTAAAATTGCACGTGCCATCTATCAAACTTGTTTCCCTGCAGATGTGAACTGTTGTCTTTGACTAAATAGCTGGAAGACAGCTAATTATACTGTTATTCTCATTTTACAGATATCCGCCTTTGGGACATCGCTTCGAGGTAAGGCTAGTTTGATGGAATTTTCAGATCTTCATGGAGTTTGCATCTAGTGTCTTTATTTTTTTGAAAGGAAAAATGTATAGTGTAAGCATCTGTTTCAAAATCGATGGACAGGCGAACAGTATGTCAATTTCCTGGTCATCAAGGCCCTGTCAGAGGCTTGGCGGCATCTACAGATGGTCAAATTCTGGTATCCTGCGGAATTGATAGCACGTAAGTCCCATTATTGGCACTTGACAGTTGATAAAGATTTTTGCAATATGTAACAACAATATATGGCAGTTTTTGGACTGGCAAAATTCTGCATGTGTTAATACTTCTTACATGGCAAACCTGCTCTTTGGTTGTTCAGGGTTCGATTGTGGAATGTTCCTGTAGCTACTCTTGGGGAGTCTGATGGCACACATGAGAACTTGGCAAAGGTATGCTTGTCTGTATTTTGACACTTGTTGGGCTATGAACAGTTGCCCTTTCTAACTAACAACTCAATTTCGTTGCATTCAGCCACTGGCAGTTTATGTATGGAAGAATGCATTCTGGTAAGTTTTATTGTCATCTACCAGTTGCGAAATCCAAATCTTTGGGTTCATTGATAGATATTCTTGGTATCAAAATTCTTTTATGTAACACTCAGGGCAGTTGATCACCAATGGGATGGTGAACTTTTTGCTACAGCTGGTGCTCAAGTAGATATTTGGAATCAAAACAGGTGTTTGAAGGCAGTAATATCTCTACTTTTATGTGATGCAACTTAATCTTTTATCGTGACCCTCCATATAATCCTTCTGTGTAGGTCTCAGCCAATAAGCAGTTTCGAATGGGGAACGGATACCGTCATATCTGTAAGATTCAACCCTGGAGAACCTAATGTATTGGCAACATCAGGGAGGTATGTATGCATTGTATTTGTCCCATCCTCCCTTGTCTTTGCTTCTTTTGTTCACATGGTCCCGTAAGATGTTTATTCAAGGTTTCAATGTGCTTTTGTATCCAGCTGTTATGGTTTGTTGTTTGTCAATTTCATCTATGTTCTGGATGCTCAACAAAATATGAACCGCCACCTTCATTTGTCTCAATCAGCTTTAAATTTGATAAATATATTTCCTTTGCTGTTAAATATAAGACATAATAATGGCCTTCTTTTTCCTTGCAGTGACCGCAGCATAACCCTCTACGATTTGCGTATGTCATCCCCAACAAGAAAAGTTATCATGAGGGTAATTTGGCAAGTTATCACTTCAGTGTTTTATTAAGAGTGCAATCTTTTGAAGATGCAGGAGAAAAATAATAAGAAAACTTCCACTGAGACGACTAATTTTTTGAATCAATAATGGTGAATCATGCCGATCAGATGAATATGCATACATTCAAATGTTTGTTTTCTTCATTTAGAATATCTTCTCCTTTTGATTTGGAGGTTATCTGAAGAACAACTTAGTGATGTACAGTTTTAGTTATGTAGACGTTGCTAACTCAGCTCTCTTGTTTCAGACAAAAACTAATGCTATTTCTTGGAACCCAATGGAGCCAATGAACTTCACTGCTGTAAGCGCAACTGTTATATCTTGTTTATACCATGTTGCAATTCTCCTCTGATAGTTTTCCTTTCTGGTCTTCTCCAATCTTTTAGACTGCGGAGTGCTCTACTGATTGAAAATCTTTCACCTTCTTTTTTCCCCTTTCATTGAAGTGAATCTGAAGTTTGGTTGACACTTTGAGTTGTGCAAGGCAATGAATGCTATGTAATTAGGGGAATTTCTTTTTGCAAGGTTCTATGTAGATGTGGTAATTTTGTAGATCACTTGGAACCTAATGGACACTATTGAATGCTATGTCTCAAGAAAAGACAAAAAATTGCGACTGTCGATGCTGAAGGAAGAGGACTTCATTATGTTCTAGATACTATAAAGTACTCCAAATTGCTTATCTATGATTCTTACATGGGCCTTACGTTTTTGTTGTCTCCCTCTGCCTATTAGCTTAAGCTTGCTGCTTTTAAATGTGATATATCATTCCTACCGTGTTTTCAGCTTTTAAGATTATAACTCTCGATGGTTGGCATTGTTGAAGGAATTGGCTGCTAATTCTGAAGTATCTGTGAGAATTTGTTTTGACAGGGTACTTTTATCTAGGAAAATATGTACAATTTCCAATTGTTTACATTTATCAAATGTGTTGGCAGATTTTCTTGAGCAGAAAAGATAAATAAGCATAGATTCTGAAGGGGAAAAAATTGAGGTGTTGCTCGAATGTTGTCATTAGGCAATTGTTTTTTTTTTTTTTTTAATCTAACCTTGATATGTGTAGCAACTGACCATAGAAGTCCTATGTTGTTTACATGCTTAGGAAGAAGAGTTTTTCTGTTTTCATACATGCCACTTCAACGCTCAGCATAGTAGAACTTACGGTAAAACACTGCTACATGTAGGCAAATGAAGATTGCAATTGCTACAGCTACGATGCTAGAAAGTTGGAAGAAGCCAAATGTGTACACAAGGATCATGTTTCTGCTGTGTAAGATGACGGATTAGTAGTTTTAGAGACCATTGCAGTCATGTATTTATTGCTGTCATTGTGGATTCCTTGGAATTGAAATCTGTCTCTCTTTATAGGATGGATATTGATTACTCTCCCACTGGCCGGGAATTTGTAACTGGATCCTATGATAGAACAGTAAGTCCAGTGTTACATTTGTTTTGTGTGAATAAAAAGCTGTGGTCAGTAGAGTCACAATAACCCGTGCTCTTTCTCAGGTAAGAATTTTCCAGTATAATGGAGGTCACAGTAGGGAAGTTTATCATACAAAAAGAATGCAAAGGTATCCCCAACTACAGACTTTTGGTTTATAATCTCTCTCTCTCTCTCTCTCTCTCTCTCTCTCTCTCTCTCATGTTCATTAGAGATGTCTTTTAGATGGTAGTATCATTGAGGCCCTTAAATGATAAGGGTCCTTTTGAGGTTGGAATTCCATTGGTTAAGCTCACTCTTATGTCTTCTGACTGGGTTGCTTGCGTGTAGGGTATTTTGTGTCAAGTTCAGTTGCGATGCGAGTTATGTCATATCCGGGAGTGATGACACCAACTTGAGACTTTGGAAAGCTAAAGCCTCCGAACAGCTGGGAGTTGTAAGTAGTTATTGGCGCTGGTTTATATCAATATCTGAAACTCTCTTTTGATGATGAAGTATCTGAATGCATGCTTCTGCATAGCTGTGCCAGTGCATGAGCAACAGGACATAGTTCACTTTTCTTTCACAAAGAACCATTGTGATTGGCCAAACAATTGTCATTGTCATGCACAAACATGTATAAGATGTCATTGATGGAAGATTAGATTTGAGGCATGGCTAGAAGAAGGTTGTGTGAATGCCAAAAATATACGGACTGAAGTTGATTCTTTATAGAATGCTGCTCTGAATCAGCAAATCAAGTTCCTCACATTGTACTTGCATGTCATAGGTTCTTCCAAGAGAGCGCCGGAAGCATGAGTATCATGAAGCTGTCAAGAGCCGATACAAGCACCTCCCTGAAGTAAAGCGTATTGTGAGGTAACAATAACTACTTAAAATCCATGTGCTGATGGGTCTTCATGCTTTTTTGTCTGTGAAAGATGCCAGCAATATCTGAAAACACTACTTTCTGCTTCTAGTGGGAAATAGCTCATTAGTCTTTTTTTCACCTTCAATTTCTTTGTATATGCAGGCACAGACACTTGCCTAAACCAATATACAAGGCAGGTATTCTAAGGCGCACCGTGAATGAAGCAGATAGAAGGAAAGAAGAAAGAAGAAAAGCACACAGTGCCCCTGGATCTAGTTCAGCAGAGCCATTACGTAAAAGAAGAATCATCAAAGAAATTGAATGATGCTTCTTCTTTTAGCGTGTTGTGCTGCATGGCATAATATTTGCATTTCTCAAATCTGTATTGTTGGATGGGGCCATCTTTCTCAAGAGGTTGCTTAAAGTTACTTCACCTGAGAGGTGAGATAGGGCGACGATGCACAAGCTCCTTTCAGTCTTAACAATTTTGGTAGAATACGGGGGTCCTTTTCTATGAAGGGTGGCCCGAGAGTTAGCCAATGTTTGGTCACGCCAGCTTTTGCCTGGAGCATCACAAGTAGTCAGTTTCTGATCTATTGGCGATTTATCAAGACATGATTTGTTTGTATCATAAGCTTTGATCTTTAACTTGAGTTCAAAAGGGAGCGAAGGAGATTTTGTTACCTTGTAAATCAAGAAAAAAAAAGGATTTTTTTTAGCGGAACTGGAGTTGAAATTACTGAGCATCAATGCTCTAGTCATGTCTGTCTCATGCTGTGGTTGGTTAAGGGCCTTTTTTTAGAATAATTTCTGAAAGAAATGATTCTTTGTTATTTTATTCTCTAGACGAATTTCTAAACATTTTGAAGACAGTTTGATGATTGTCTAAAATTTTTATTTCCGAAATAGAATTGCATCTGGCACTATCCTCAAAGTTTCTAATCCAAATAATTTTCTTTTAATTTTTGTGTTACTATTTTCTTTTTTTTTCTCTTCTTGGTCGGTCGCTAGCCTTGGAATGATCGGTGATCGACCAAACAAGGGTTGGCGATCTCACTAAAGCGTTGTCGGGGGCGATGAGGTTGCGCTTCATTGGTGGAGCCTTGCTAGCAATTGGGGTCAATGAGGCTTGACCTCTTTGGGCCACTGTGAGGTCAGCCATCAACCTTGATCGGGCGATGCCTACCTTGTAGTGGCCCGGTGAGGTCAAGTCCTCTTAGTAGTTAGGCAAGCCTTTAGTGATAGATCTCACCCAATCAATCGAAAAGAAGAAGAGAATCAACGGTAGCGGTGACCAACGACGGCGTTAGGGGAAGAAGAAAAGAGAAGGAAGAAGAAAAAGAAGAAGAGAAGAGAGAAAAGAAAATTGAGTTGGTTTGATTTTGAAATTATTCTAGAGAAAAAAAAAACTTTTTTTTTTACTCATTGATTTTATTTCAAATCATTTTTTGCAAAAAAATTTATTTTAAAAAGAAAAAAATTTACCAAATGAATTTATGTTCCAAATTTATTCGCAAAAATAAAAGAATAGAATCGGTTACTATTTAGCTAGTTAACAAACAGACCCTAAATTAACTCTCCCTATTCGATTTGTTCTATAGTTCCGGTAGAAAAGAAGGGGACGGGCTAAAGTCTCATCTCTAATCCACCCTATCACCGAGTTGTCAATTCCAACTGATTTGAACATTTGGGCACCTATCAAAATGGAAGGATTTTTTATCGCCATACACTATTCAAAAACTGATAAAGTGCACGCCCTTCCTATCATGAACATTTGCCCTGAAAGAAGAATGCTAGTTTATATCTTCGCGCATTCCTAAAGTTCCTTCTTGAAACCATTTCCAATTGAAAGAACTCGCAAATAAGAATCACAACGAGATGGGGATGAAATGATCACAATACGCAAAGCATGTGTGACAATTTCGATGTTACATCTTAGAATCGTGATGAGTACACAAAGGACTATGCTCCTGCCCTATGCTAAAGAACACGTGCCAACCCACCTGATGCAACCAGAGTTGCCGATTCACACCATTGCTAACAATTATAGACACCACCGGCTACTTGAACATATTATCTTATCAAGGTTTCATTGATGCAGTTCAAAATCAATTGGGATCATGCAGTTAATCTTGTGCCCACGCCATGGCAAACTTTCCAGCGATTTCACTGCTCATTACTAGTAATGATCAATGAGCTACATGCTGAACTAAACTCTTCATGCCGTTTCTTTCTCACCTAAGATCCTACTTTTCGCTCTATGTTTGATCTCGTTGCACAATGCAAAAGGTAGCAGCAAGATCATTCTCTTAACTCTCTCTCTTTCTCTCGTACGCACACTTATGGTTTTACAATTCTTGCCATTTTCACCAGAACAGTGAAGTATATGCTAATCAGATGGCCCATTGAATTCTGGATGGAGTACGTGCATCTATTTCTTTTGTAAATCTTTTGTAAAGGGAATATCCAAAAAGTCGTTGTCAATTTAGTTCATACTCTTCAATTTGACCAACGTCAAGTCATCATGCCCCTTATGCCCTGGGCGACACACGTGCTATAATGGCCGGGACAAAGGGTCGCGATCCCGTGAGGGTGAGCTAACTTTAAAAATCCGTCCTCAGTTTGGATTGCAGGCTGCAACTTGCCTGCATAAACAATTTTTTTATATAGTCTATTCAACTAATTTATGTTAGAATTGACGGCGTGTCAATTCAGTCAATGACAGTTGTTCGAGATTTGTAGATTGTCAATTTAGTTCATAATCTTCAATTTGATCAATATAATTCTAAACTTGATAAAAAAATTTTAAACATAGTCCATTCAATTAATTTATGTTAGAATTCACGACGTGTTGATCCATTCAATGATAGCCGTTCGAAATTTGTACTGACATCGACGTCCAGATTCATGGCACCTGTTCTTCTGCCAAGTCCTTAAGATTGTCCGTTGTTCTTCTCACAAGTTGTTTACTTCATCCAGCACGTGAGCTGCACTTTCTGTTTACACGTCGCTTCATGTCGTTACCAAAAGAGAAAAAAAAGCGAGAAAATGGAGAAAAAAATTCATTTCTTTCCTGCAAAGCAATTAGGTGTGGGTGTCCTAGCGATGACCCAATTAACAGGGGCCTCAAAGACACCAACAAATCATACCATAATGCCAAAAACATAAACAATAGACTGAAAAACAACTTTACTTTTAATACAAGAAAAAATAAAATAACAAAAGACTTTTTTTTTTTTTTTAATGTTGGGGCCGACATTAAACAAAATACGATAAAGCCGGTTGCTTCTCGGCGAGGCGTTTCTCGGCGGCCCTCTTTCGCCGAAGCAACCTGCGAACCACTTTCCCGACGCGACGCCTCCACTTCCAGGGCAAAGAATTCCTCCATATTTACGAAAACGCCCTCGACCTCCACGCCTCAAAACCGAGCCACGCGGTGTTGTTTGTGACCCGCTCGTCGTCAGAGCACTTCCCGAAAAGCAACGCCCGAGTCCGCGACTCGTTCGACCCGAGTCACTCCTCCCTCCACTCGCCGTCTCCCTCCGTCGCCGCCGCCGCCGCCGCCGCCGTCGTCGCCGATTCGATCTCCCTTCCTCCCCCGCACGGGAGCTCCGGCCGCGTGAAGCCGGATGCAAATCGGGGTCAAATGATCCCCCCCAAGCTCGCGCTCCTCCCATGGCTCCTCTTCGCCTCCTCCTTCCTCTCCTGCCGCGGCGCCGCCGATCCGGGCCGGAGCTGCTCCAACTCGAGCTCCCTCGTCGGGCTCGAATCCGAGCTCAGGATGGTCCAGCACCAGGTGCGCGGCACCGTCAGGGTGATCGACGACTGCTCCTTTAGGGTTTCCCGGTTCGACATGCTCTCCGGGTTCGACGTGCATTGGTGGGGCGCGATCGCGCCCGATTTAGGTAACATGACGTCCGGTTACGCCGTCTCCGATCAGGTCTTGAATCGGACGTACAAAAACGAGTCTTTCACCGTTCGTTTGAGGAGTAATGTTAGCTGGGATCAGATCCCGGTTCTGGCCGTGTGGGACTTGCCCACGGCGTCGGACTTTGGGCATGTGGTGTTTCCGAATAAATCGGAGATGAGCCCGGCCCCGACCCCGAATTCCGGGGATGGGGCGGTTAGGGTTTATAGGGAGCCGACAATGTTTGAGAACTGTAAAGTGTTGTCTCCCAACTATCGTGTGTGGTGGACATTGGATGTGGATCGAGATGTTATTGATATAGGGTTAGAAGCGGCAATTGGGACGCAGAATTACATGGCTTTCGGTTGGGCAAACCCGGAAGCCACGTCTGAGTACATGAATGGAGCTGATGTGGCGGTGACGGGGTTCACGGAGGAGGGCACTCCATTCGCAGATGATTATTTTATTACGAGGTACAGTGAGTGTACAATTAATAAGGATGGAAATGCAAAGGGAGTCTGCCCTGATACGATATATGAGCCTACCGACCCCGTTGCAGTGAATAATACTGTGTTGGTGTATGGGCATAGAAGAGATGGTATTTCCTTCATCAGGTACCGGAGGAAGCTGAGTGTTGTTGATAAGAAGTATGATTTGCCTGTGAATTATAAAGACAATGCGACTGTGATTTGGGCATTGGGGCTGATGAGCCCACCAGATACTCTTAGGCCATATTATCTGCCTCAGAATCACGGAGGTGAGGAGTCTGTGCGATTTGGTCATTTGCTGCTGAATGTGTCCGAAAGGGTCAATGATTGTCTTGGTCCGCTGGATGCAGAGGATAAGGAGGATCAGGATTTTATTATTGCAGATCCGAACATGCCTCTCGTTGTTGTGACTGGTGAGGCAATGCATTACCCAAATCCACCAAACCCTTCAAAAGTGCTTTATATCAATAAGAAGGAGGCACCAGTGCTGCGAGTGGAAAGAGGGGTAAAGGTAAAGTTTTCAATACAAGCAGGGCATGATGTTGCATTCTACGTCACTTCAGATTTTCTTGGCGGTAATGCCACTTTGAGGAATACAACAGAGACTGTGTATGCTGGAGGGCCTGAAGCTGAAGGAGTCCCTGCCAGTCCAACGGAGTTGTTTTGGGCACCTGATAGGAACACACCAGATCAAGTTTACTATCAGTCGTTGTATCATCAGAAAATGGGATGGAGAGTTCAAGTGGTTGATGGTGGTTTAGCTGATATGTACAACAACAGCGTTGTTTTGGACGATCAACAGGTAAATTTTTACTGGACTTTGTCTGAGAAATCGATATCCATTGCTGCGCGTGGGGAGAAGAAAAGTGGTTATCTTGCAATTGGATTTGGTAGTGGAATGGTGAACAGCTATGCTTATGTTGGTTGGGTTGACAGTAATGGCACGGGAAGGGTCAATACATACTGGATAGATGGGCAGGATGCATCCACTGTGCATCCAACAAATGAAAATTTGACATATGTGAGGTGCAAGTCAGAAAATGGGATTATCACAATGGAGTTCACTCGTCCACTGAAACCAGCGTGCAGTCATAGCAACAGGCCAGAATGTAGGAACATAGTCGACCCCACCACTCCTCTTAAAGTGATATGGGCGATGGGTGCTAAATGGACTAATGAGCGCTTAAGTGAGAGAAATATGCATCACATAACCAGTCAAAGGCCTGTGAGAGTGCTACTTATGCGTGGTTCTGCTGAGGCTGAGCAGGATCTACGGCCAGTATTAGCAGTTCATGGTTTTATGATGTTTCTTGCTTGGGGTATTTTGCTCCCTGGCGGAATATTAGCCGCTAGATACCTGAAACATGTAAAAGGTGACCAATGGTACAAGATACATGTTTACTTGCAGTACTCAGGTTTATCCATTGTCTTGCTCGCCCTTCTATTTGCGGTTGCTGAGCTTCGTGGTTTACGTACGAACTCATTGCATGTAAAGTTTGGCTTCACTGCTATATTTTTGGCCTGTGTACAGCCATTAAATGCATATTTTAGACCGAAAAGACCTGCCAATGGAGAGGAGGTTTCTTCGAAAAGGATTCTTTGGGAATATTTTCATGTGATAGTTGGCAGATTGGCTATTGTTGCTGGTGTGGCTGCCCTGATAAGTGGAATGAAGCTCTTAGGAGCCAGATATGGTGGTGAAAATGTTCATGGACTTGATTGGGCTCTAGTTATCTGGTTCTTGATTGGTGCAGTGATAGTCATGTACCTGGAGTACCATGAAAGGCAGCGGCAAAGGGCGAGAATATATGGAAGAAGTAGTTGGGTGTTGGGTAATCTGGAGGAAGATGATTCCTTGGATCTTTTGAGCCCAAGAGGAATTTCTGGAGAAAAGGAGGCTCAATCTACTGGGAGAATGGAAGTTCAGCTAGAACCTTTGGCCAGATAGAAATTTTTGGGCATGAACTCACCAGTCACAGTTTCCGTTTTTGGACATTTTTCCATGCATGTGGAAAGCATCAGGCCCTTCTGTCCATTTGAAAGTTCTTTTGCTGCTCAGTAGGAGCCGAATGCAGATCACCTGGTGATTATTTATGCATTGTACTTTTTATACTCAATACATCTACACTGACACAGTGAAAGGTTTTCTAATCATCAGGTTTTATTCTTTTGTTAGATGAGCTGAGAGTATTCCTATTTCCATGATGTGTATGGTCAGTAATGTAGAAGAGCTTCTTGTGATTTTAGAATCAAATTTTGCTCGAGCTGAACAGCGATATGTACCTGTAAATACATGGAGATTTCTTTATCAAAGTTGAAGTTGCCAACTCCCATTGGTCTTTACCCAATCATTAGCTAATTGGATATGGTTCTTCGAATGTTGAATTATCTGCTTGTGCTTGTGCCATAGCAACCTTCCCAGCTCTTATAATGCTTATTGCTACTAATGATCAATAAGCTATATGCTGAACTAAACTCTTCATACCGTTCCTTAATGATCTTACTTTTACTCTGTGCTTGATCTCGCTGTACTTTTTTGCACTGGGTATTAATCTTGGGGCTAGAGGCTTTGTTCTATTGGCATTTGTTTTCATTGGTCGTCACTCTATCTCCATTACGCTGCAGTTCTTGTTGTTCTTCCCTTGGAGAAATTTCCTGTCCAGGACCTGGTTTTACGTTTTCCATTTTCCGAAATGGCAGTGGTGAAGCCCTTCACGTACTTGCATCTTAATTACACGTCATCTATCAAACTTGTTTCCCTGCAAGTGTGAACTGTTAATATTAACTAAATGGCTGGTAGACAGCTAATTGTCATTGTTATTTTCATCTTACGGATATCCGCCTTTGGGACATCGCTTCGAGGTAACACTTGTTCAACGTTGTTTTCAGATCTTCATGTAGTTTGCATCTGGTATCTTTATTTGTTTATAACAGAAAAATGTATAGGATAAGTATCTGTTTAAAAATCTATTGATAGGCGAACAGTATGTCAATATTCCAGTCATCAGAGTCCTGTGAGAGCTTTGATGGTATCTACAAGTGGTCAAATCTCTTATCCTGCAGAATTGATAGAATCTTTATTGGCGCGTGGCAGTTGATCACCAATGGGATGGTGAACTTTTTGATACAGCTGGTGCTCAAGTAGATATTTGGAATTAGAACAGGTGTTCTTGGACAGTAATTTCTCTTCATTTTTGTGATGGTACTTATAATCTTTTATCCTGACACTTCATATTATCCTTCTGTGTAGATCTCAGTCAATAAGCAGTTTTGAATGGGGAACGGACACAGTCATATCTGTAAGATTCAACCCTGGAAAATTGGCAACATTAGGAAGGTTTGTATGCATTTCATTTGTCCCATCCTACTGAAGATATTTTCTTTGTTCCTTCTTCTCACATGCTCCCGCAAGATGTTCATTGGAGGTTTCGCATCTGGTTTTGTTATCCAGCTGTTATAGTTCGTTATTTGTCTACTTTATCTATGTTTTTGGATGCTCAACAGATGTGATTCACCACTTTCTTTCGTCTCAATCAGCTTTAACTTTGATAAGATTATTTCCTTTGTTATTAAATTTAAGGCATGTCATGATAGCCTTCTTTTTCCTTGCAGTGACTGCAACATAACCCTCTACAAATTGCGTATGTGATCCCAAGCAGGAAAAATCATCACTGGGGTAATCTGGCAAGTTGTCACTTCAGTCTTTTACTGGAAGTGAGATTTTTTAGAGATGAAGGAAGAACTTAATTTGAAAACTTTCACTGAGGCAACTTATTGTCTGAATTGATAGTGTAATATAATCTGGTGAATCATGCTGAGCAGCTTAAGATACATACAACTTTATATGCAGTTATTCTTTCTTCTTAATGCAGAATATCCTCTCGTTCTAATTTGGAGATTAGTTGAAGAACAAATTAATCTATGATGTACAGTTTAGTTATGTAGTCATTACTAACTCAGCTTTTCCTATTCAGACATAGACAAATTCTATTTCTTGAAATGCAATGGAGCTGATGAACTTCACTGCTGTAAAAACAACAGTTAAATCTAGTTTGTATTGTATTGCAATTCTCTTCTGATAGCATTTCTGTATGTTCTTCTCCAATCTCTTAGACTGCAGCTATTGCGCCGCCCAGGAGTGCACTAGCAATTGAAAATGCTTCACCTTTTTGTTCCCCTTTTCATAATTGACATACGGGGATTAAAGCAAAAATATGTGAATAAAGCATTGAAGTGAATCTGGAATTTGGTAGATACTTTTCGAGTTGTGCAAGGCGTATTATGTAAATGGGTATGTGGATGTGGTGATCTTGTAGATTGGTTGGAACCTAATAAAATGCTACATTTAAGGCAAAAGATTGCAACTGGTGATTCTGAAAGGACTTCTTTAAAGATTAAGAGCCCGTTTGGTTTGGCTTTGGGCAAATGCTTTTGGGAAAATGCAAATACCTTTGAGTTGGGTTTGTGCAAATGCAAATAGCTTTTGGTAAATTGTAGTTTTAAAGTGCATTGTGAAAGTACTTTAGTTTAAATACCGTTTGGTAAAAATTACATTTTGTAAAGAATTTTTGCTAAATTTTATATATAAAAAAAGTTTTTAATTTTTTTTTTTTTTTTAAATGTAGCCATCGGCGGCCACTGTTTGGCAGCTAGTTTTGGCCACCGGACAGCCTTGCCTAGGTTCGTGCAATCCAGGCGACGGTCGCCTGTTGCCGCTAGACCTCAGGTGACGCATGGGGTTCGCGACCCAGGCGTTGTCGCCTGGGTCGCGCAGCCGTCGCTTGGGTCGCGCGATCCACGTGTCGCCTGAGGTCCGGCGACCTCAAGCCGCCTCTGTCGCCTAGGTCGCGTCGCCTGAGGTCTGGCAACCTCAGGCTTCCGTCGCTTGGGTTGCGAGAACCCAGGCGATGCCTGAGGTCCGGTGACCAGGCCGCGTGGCCTAGGTGACGCCCGAGGTTGCGCGACCTCAGGCGGCGATTGCCGGGTGGCCGCAACCCCTAGGCAGTGGTCGCCGGGGTCGGTGACGCCTCAAGCGACGGTTGTCGGTGCGGGCCTCTCCTTGGCCGGCGGTTGTCGGCCTCCGTTCGTCTCTCCGAAGAAGATGAATAGTTTCGCGAAGAAGATAAACAGTACCAAACTTGCATTTCAAAGATGCAACTTCCCAAAGGACCTCAAGAGCCGCATTGGGCTAAAGGCCCTTAGAGCCACTTGGAGATGCAATTGCATCTCGCCAAAGTCGCGCAAAAAAACGAACCAAACACCTTTGCATTTGGCCAAGGGACTTTAGAGTCTCAAAGGGCTTTCCAAATGCCCAACCAAACAGGGCTTAAGAGGTGGTTAAATTGGTTATTTGAATTTAACCTTATGTTGTTGGTGTCCAACAGATTAAGAGGTGTTTCAATTGGTTTTATGAATTTAACCAACATCGTATATGGGCCTTCCATTGATGTTGAGTGTGAGAATTAGTTTTGACCCTAGTGTCATGGGCCGATTGATTTAGTGTTTCTTAACCGTGCGGCCTTAGAATTTCTCACTCACAAGGATCTTAGAGAGACTCTAGAAAGAAGTTTTGGATTTGTATTTCACTTGTGAATAGGTTGATACAATGAAGGGGAGGAGATCTTATATATACTAGTATGTGAGAAATCGTATTCATAGATCTCATCTCAATTTGACGGTGGAGATCGTATCTCCCAAACTTCCAACTATCCGCATTTTTTACGTACTTGTACATTTATTGTATCGCTCGCCCTAGGAGTATTTTAGAACACTCGAAAAAACCTAGAACTTAAGATACTAGTTGAGGGTTTCTCGCTCCAAAAGTTGGTTACTGCCGTTGTGTAGAACCTTCTTGGATCGTCCCTTTTTTGGGGTTGTGACACAAGGGTCTTGGTCATAATTTCCACGTGCCATTGGCATTCCTGTGGTTTATAATCTCTCTCTAGTTGCTTATTCAATTAGTCAGAGAGTTCAGTTGCGACGCGAGTTCTATTATATCTGGGAGTGATGACACCAACCTGAGGCTTTGGGAAGCTAAAACCTGCGGACAGCTGGGAGTTGCAAGTACTGCTGTTGGCACTGATTTATATCAATTTCTAAAACTCTCTATCGCCCTGAAGTATCTGCATGCGTACTTCTGCGTAGCAATGCCAGTGCATGGGCAACTAGACAGAGAACCCTTTCCTTTCACTAAGTACCCAGTGCGATTAGCCAAATAACGGTCATTATCATGCACAAACATGAAAAAAATGTTAATATTAAAGCCAGAATCGAGGCATGGGTAGAAGTTGGTTTTATGAATGCCAAAAATGAATGGACTGAAGTTAGACAGAGGCCCCGTAGGAGGCAACCCCCCATAGTTACCTTACGGTAACCACCAGCAATGATCCCAAGATGGCCCCTGGTTACCTGTTTCTCGAGTCGGTTTCATGGTGTGGCTGGTGAAATTAACTCTCCCTGTTCAGTGCGTTCTAATACAGTTCCGGTAAGAAATGAGGGGCCAAAGTCTCTCTCTGATCCACCCTATAACCCAGATGTCAGTTCCACCTGAGATGCATCGCCTTTTTTCCTTGGCCATCCTGAGATGCATTATTTTAACTCATCTTTTTTGGTGATGGAATTATACGATAGACGATATCGAGTTACTGAAAATGTCGCACCATCGATCTTCACGATAAAAGAACATGACTTCATCTGTGGTGTATGTAAAAAATACCAATAAAGGGAACATTTTGACCATCCAGGCACCATCGCTTTCTAATATCCACCATACTAAAGGTGGTCCTCATCCTATCAAAATGGAAGAAATTTCACAACCAGATTAATCATTTCATGTCAAACGTTGGAGAAATTTCAAAAGAATCAGTGAAGACATATCTTGTCCATGCTGCATCGGACCTGTCAACTCAGAAGACCTTTTAACATGTTGTCGAAGCAACCAAGCGCCAAATGGTCATAAACCTCGAATGAGAACATGAAAATGGTAATGCCTTTCCCACAGCAGTAAATTGCAAAGACTCTGACTAGTTAAATTTTTGCAGAAACCAATTTTTGTGAAGAAAGCCTCAAGGTCTAACAAGCTCGTCATTTCCGTTGGTTACTTAACAATGCCAGAGGGTTGACAAGGTCCTACGCTTTTACAGGTCATTATAAAATGGTGGTTTGAGATCAATAGCAGATAGCTTGATTTTCACTAATCACCATGAGAATGTATAGTATGATTGCTTCAAGATTGCAGCTGCAAGATCCTCTCTATTAAAATTTCAGATGCCACTGCTCGCACCCAATTGTCAATGACAGGAGATCGGGCTAAGCTCGTCTTTTACGATCCTCCTCCTCCTCATCAGAGTCGCCACTTTCGCGGAAGCGTGGATTCTTCTCCTACAAAATTAAACGAGACCATAAACTTCCCAATAGCAACATCTAGACAACATGAAGAAACACATACAGCAAAATCACCATCGTTTGTTCTGTTGTCATATTCATTATCTAAATGTACCAGCCAGCTTTCAGCACGGTTATGACAACAAAAATGGGACATACGAGCACACACTCCCTTCTCTCAACTAAATGAACTCTGACATGACAGCATGAAACTATTGGTGGTGCTAACAAGTTGCAAAGCAATTTGCATGCTTCAGAATAGAGGTACATGGTGAACAGCTATAATCCAAAATCCCACTCAAGTGAACCAGCCAGACTAAATTTCTCTATCTCATATTCTTAAGATACAAGTACTGTATCTCCAGTAGATAGATACTTGCAATTTCAGGAAAAATAAAGAAACCAAACTGGAATGGATAGACTTGAAAATACAAATACTAATGTTAAACAGTATCTAAAGGTGGCATTACCAGTCTCGACTCAGGATCTTGGTCTCTGCTGGATTCATGGTCTGACGTTCTCTTTGAAGATTCATATGGACGACGGTCATCTTCTCGGTTTCGTTTCCGATTGTAATCTGTGTTATCAGGTAGAAAGTATAAACAAGTATTGCTCATGAAATTGTTCAAATGTCAAAAGGATCTACAATCATTTTTGCCAATGTCACCTCTACTGTAACGGTATGATCCACCATGACTCTGGCTTCCACCATGCCTTCCGTCTGAAAAACCATATGGTCACAAGATTTCAATAGCACTCTTCAAATAAAAGGCAATACAAAATAGTCTAAGCGGCACAAGAAAAGCATGGGCCTTGATGCTGCATTGCATTGTAGAGGTATTGGGTATTTCTAGGCATCTGCTGGACTGGGGTAGAGATTGTGAGTTTACATGTTGACTAACGACTCATGTAGCATGAAAGCAGCAATTAATTCCCTGAATTTGGTTAATCCCCTTGTGTATTCATCTTGCAACCAGCAACTCATTCGCCACCAAGGACGTAGTACAAAGACCAGCCCATTTTCCACACTAGAGCACATAGATAGATGTAGTGAAACCAGCCCTAGAACACTTACAAGGAGGTGGCATAACAGGTGGGAAGGAGCCCAAAGAACCAGCACCATAGTCGACAAGCTGCCGTTGCGCTTCCAACTCTTTCTGTACCAACTTTCCATATCCACCTCTACGTGACATGTTATAGGAAAATTAAATGGCAAATATAAAGTCTTCCAACTATATTTGTAAGACAGATTTTGAGGAAAAAATACATCAACAATATTTTTCACACAAGATGATATTTCAACTAGTACCTCAGAGAGAGAGAGAGAGAGAGAGAGAGAGAGAGAGAGGGAGGGAGATAAATGTGAAGAAGAACGTTATGAAGGATAGCTAAAATCAAAATGAGCAATCCAAGAAACTCAAATATCTCCATGGATGAAATTATAAACATTAGTATTTATACCATTTATAAGCTCAGCCGAAAAATTCGTCCGTATTATAAATGTGAAGAAGAACGTTATGAAGGATAACCGATATCAAAATGAGCAATTCAAGAAACTCAAATATATCCATAGACGAAATTATGAACATTAATATTTATACCATTTATGAGCTTGGCCGAAAAATTCCTCCGCATTATCAACCTTAAACTTTTAAACACCAAACATTCTTTGGACGACAATATGCAGCAGTACCAGTTATTATCATTTGGGCCAAAAGCAGAATGCCAGCACATATCTTCATGCTATTAAGTAGTTTACTCTAGAAACTATTTCCAACTAAAAGAACTCACATTTATTTGACCTTAAGAGGACCAGAGCTATTAGAAATATAATTTTAAAAGGATATCTGGATCATAGTCAGTGCGATATTCATCTCGTACCTGAAGAAACAAATTAGAAAGAATGATTTAGTTGAAACAAATTAAGTTGCTCTAGATTTTTAAACAGAGAAAAGAGGCAATCTCACTTGTCCACCACTTCGACCACGGCCCCATTGCCTTCCTTCCTGAAATCCCCAATCAAAATCTACACGGATCGGACGGTCATCAAGAATTGTCCCACTAATATATTTGACAGCATCTTCGGTATCTTCTCTAGAATAGTATCTAAAAGAAATTAATAAACAAGATACATTAGAAAACTCGTGTACACAGCAAGATAAGTGGGTATAAATATGACACAGCAATAGGAGCGCCCTCAATAATGGCTTTAGCTGACACTAATCCAACCGAAGTAAATATAACCAATGTGCTATCATACAAATATGAAAAATTAAAATCACAGTAAGATGGGATAAAAAGATCGTAGTACAAAGAGCATCTGTTATGATGTCGATGTTACACTAAAAACCGCATTGCGTACACATTGAGCTATTCATTTCCCTTCTGCTAAAGAACACCAGCCTATCCACTTGAGCCATTAGACCTAGCCGATGACATCATTGCTAACAATTACTGACACCACCAGCTACTAGAACGAATTATCTCGTTAAATTTCACTAATGCAGTACAAAATCAATTAAGCAATTGAAATTAACTTAATGTGCCTACAGTGAACAATCCAAGGAAACTTAAGGACTTCGCAATTAAAGTGAAACTCCATATAAGGTTTTTGAAGATTTAGGCCGTACAAAACAAAACAGAAGCCACAAGGTGTTTTGCTATTCTTATCCAATCCCATGATAATCTTCTTGAGTTCTCCAGCTCTGCTGAAAAGCTCGTAAACTTGTTCTTCAGTTGTGTAGAAGGACATATTCCCAATGTAAACAGTGGTAGAAGACAGCAGTGCTTGTTCAAATTCCTCTTGTGTACCAGAAAATTTTCTGTCTCGGTATGCCGAAAGCTTGTTTTGGTCCTGAGATGAAGAAACATATCAAAAGAAGGCAAGAAAAGGGAATCACTGCATCCTATCACTCAGATATACACGAAGATGAATATTTTCTTCGCCAAAGCCAAGTCTATTTTATGTTCATGCATCTTTAATCACCCACAGAACTCATGAAGAAAGAGGATATCGAGTGATGCCTATGTTAATTCTCTCAAATATAGACAAAAGCTCCAGCCTAGTCCGCAAAACCTTAACCTCAGTCACACAAAAACACCAAAAGAGAAATTCTAAAAGTCGACCAACGCATCTCCAGAACAAACTCTTAATTTCGTCGCAGCAATCGTGCTACGGGCTTCAGAACCAGAAAATAAGCATTAGAGAAACATTCAGATAATCTACTACACAGAAAGCACCGAACGAAAAACACGAAGTCTCCTAAAAGCGGGTGGCAAAAACCATTCGAAGCAAAAGGATACATCTTTCTTCAAAGGGTTTTCATCACGCGCGCTCCAAAGACTTCAATGACCAAATAATCTTCAAAAAAATGGAAAAAAAAAATTGATCCGGAATGCCCATCGTGCAATCATCCAACCCAACCAAACCGGAAAACATTTGAATAATCAGGTCCCGCCGGAACTTCCGGAAAAACAAGAGTGTCCATCGGGGGGGCGGAAAAGAACCAAACCAGAACAATCTCCTTCCACAACGCAGAACGCCACGCAAATGACGACAGAGAGACGAAATTGCGTACCTTGAACAGAGACGCCATCGCCGCAGAATCTACCAAGAGCCAAAAAAAAGGGTCAGCAGCCGCTCCCAGCTGAAGCGCGAATCGGTAGCGCGAAGCCGGTAATCATCAACGCGAACCCTAGAGCAGATTGCAGAAGGCGTGTAGAGAGAGAGAGAGAGAAAGGACCTCGAGAATGGCTGGAGCTACTACTGCTACCAGTCCCGGAACGCCGCGAGGGACACGACGTAGTTTCGGGGTTTCTTCCACGGTCGGAGCTCGGCGGCCCGCTATTTCGGGTCACGGGCCGTGAGACCGGGCCCGGGTTTCGGGCTTGGGTTAAACCTGCAGACGGGCGTCTCTATTCCTGGATCGGCGTTACTCTATCTGAGCATCCAAACACTCCCCCAGAAGGGTTTTAATGCACTGGTGACTGCTCCAAAGCCCTCCTTCGACAACACTCGCCGCAAGAGATGGCCTCCGTCGCCGCCAGATCCATTTTCCGGTCGGCCTCCGCCCGCAGCGCCGCGTCGAGGCTGGCGTCCGGCGCCGCCAAACCCGCTCGGTCCGCGCCCCGCGCCGCCGCCACCAACCGTCCCCTCTCTCATCGGATTTTCAGGTGAGAGTTCACCTTCGATTTCGATTCCCGTCCTGTCTATCATCTTCGCGTCTGCGGTTCCGGGCTCGATTCCGGAAGGTGCGGTCTTTCGTGACGTCTGTCGATTGTGGTCTGAAGGAGCCCCGTGGAGATGAGCGCCTGCGCGGAGACGATGCTGCCGTACCACACCGCTACTTCCTCGGCATTGATGACTTCGATGCTCTCCATCACTCGCCGCTCCTATGGATGGCTTCCCGATGGTAAATTCTCAGCTCCATTTTTTTACCTTTCCAAAGATTGCAACTCTTGCGGAAATTTGAATCGCGCTTGAGCGTTCTGTGGTGGCTTATTTGTCTTTGATTTGCTTGATTGGTTCTTAGTCTATGTTAATTCAGAGCGGCGTTGAAGCTTATGATAGTTTTCTAGGCTTTTCTGTGTTGCACCTTGTGACTCTGTGTTTGCAATTAGTAGTTCAAATGCAGACCGAACGTGTATTGCCATGTGTTGCGCAGGCGTGTAAATTTGTGTCTAGATTTACTAGCGTGAACCTTTGTGAAGATATAGTGTGGTTGTCTAGGTGGTCTCACTGATGGGTTTCCCTTCTACTTGATTTTTTAGGTATCTAACCATCACTCGTAGGCCACCTTGATAGCCTTTTCTTGCTTTATATCTTCTGGTGAGTTGCTGCGATATATTTGTTTTAATTGATTTTGATCTCCTTTCCCTTGATATAATGAGGACCTGAGGTTATGTTTGTGCAGTTACTTTCAAAGTTAAGAGTTCAAAATTTTAGGAATTATACGAGGAAATATAGACTATAGAGTACCTATAGAGAAATTGGTGATTCTTATTCAGGGAAAATAAAAGTGCTTTAGAAATGAGAACTATTTTTGTAATCGTAGCTAGTTTTCTTCTAATCGTGGAGAAGAGCGCACTTTTTTTTTAAATCAATTTCTAAAGTGCACTAGCATTCCTCAGTCATGTTCATAGTATCTTGGTAGTATTGTAGAGAACCGTGAGGGCACCTTGTTGACTGGATGTCTGTGTTTGTGACCAATACCACCAAGAAATGATGCACCTCTTATCTTGGACATAGATGGTTTTACGTTTCTCCACCTTTATATATCAATAAAGAAGTGCACACTCCTCTTTTTTGTCAATTTTGTAGGCCGAACCAAGACTAGATGAAGGACAAGAAGCAAAGATCAAACCTTTATATTTTGGCTCCATTCAAACTCCAGTAGTAGCTTTAAGAGTAGGGAGGATATATCTTCTGTTGTAATGGAACAGTTGTATTGAAACACGGTTCAGTTTATCAAATAATCTAAGCATTGAATTATCAGAACTTTTCCTTAATTGAACTCTTCTGAGGATCTGTTTGTTGTTTTAGATGAAAAATATCCTTTTTGGTCCCATACTATGGTTTTGTTGATCTTTGAGTGCTTTTCGTTGCCAGGATTTACAATTTGATGATGATATGCAATTTTATGTGTTATTGTAAAAATTCAAGATAACTCTTGGTTGGAAATGATCCAGCTATCATAGGTTTCGCTTATGAATGAATGTTGTTGCATCACTAGACTTTCATGTTTGGTGTATGGATTTTGAACTTTGGAATGCTGCTCATGTGTGATTTATTACAAGCTTTTTGCATAATTCTTTTGGATGTGATATTCAGACTCCAATAGTTCTTCATTTATTCTAGAATATAGGAATGACATTATTATCAGGAGTTCATTCGCTACTCTTTCTCAACAGCTTGCAATGATGATGTGTGATGAGTGCTCAGGGGGTTCATTCTGTGCAAATTCTTAGAGCTTAGAAGCTGAATGAGCTGCCGAGCAGACCAGTTGATACTATGTGTTCTGAGTCTAGATGGACTAACATCAAGCTAGTTGTAGTTTCTTTGCAATAAGTGATGCTTCACTTGGCAACCAGAGATTTCTACTAGGCCACGTTTTATATAGATTTTTGGAGGAACTCTTCTGCCAAATTTTTGTCTACGATCAGTTTTTTATCAAATAGAATGCTGATTCTGACATTCAATCAGCTTGCAATGATGATGTATGACCAACATTGAACGGCATCGGCACAAGTATTGTCAAAGAGTTCATGCATCTGAGAGATCATGCAATGAGGTCCTGGCAATCCCATTATGGAATTTTCTCTCTTTTGTTCTCGTTTTCTCCTCGACTTTCCTTCTAAAAGTATCCTCTTGGACATTTAGGATCAAAGCTGTCATGTTTTTCAATCTGTTCTTTCTTTATTACCCCGACGATAAAGCTTTTAAAGCTGTATTGCTACATTTCTTCTTTAGTTCATTATGACTATAATGTAATGGCATAGAGCAGTTTGTTTAGACCTTGCAAAATAATGTCTCCGCATGGCCAACATCTTACGATTCCTCTTTCACAAGGTTGACTATTTCAATGTCTCTGGAAAACCTTTAAGGGGTGACTTGATGGAATGAGCCTCGGAATCTACTACCACACCCAGTAACTGGGGCTAAAACAAAAAATCTGCAATATGCGAGGAGACTTGTCAACTTACTGTCTAGATAGAATTTTAGGCAATGACCTCACAATCTGATTGCTTTCACTTTAGACAAATCATCTGGCCTAGAAATAAGCTTCTCAGTCATAGCATAAGAGAGTGGCCCGTGAAGAGCTACAATTTCACTTTTATTTTGACACTTAAAGAATGCTCAGGTTTTGCCAACTATCATCGTGGCTTAGCTAGGGATTGTATTAAGTAAGAGTGCAATTCCGGTTAACTGCATCTCAAATTATAGATTTTTCCCCTCTTGCTGACCCCACCTTTTTGTTTTTTAGGTCTGTAATTTCTGGCCCGGGGGAGAATATTCATGCTGGTCATCATGATTTAAGTTACTATTTCATCTTCTTTTTCTTGGTTTTGTAAGTTTCCAAATCGATTTGCATTATTTACTAGTTGTAATAATGAGTAGGGATGAAACAACTTTAGGCGGTTGCCAGCATTTGGGATTGCCCTAATTTTTCTTGAGATTGTTCCCCTTCTTTCAGGAGATGAATTTTATGTCTTTCTTTGCAAATTTCTCCAACCTTACCTAAACTCGGCTTACACTCGGTTTAACGCACAGATTCATGTTTCTTCCCATTATAATCTTGAGGATGTTCATAGCAATTTGTATAGGGACCAACAGTTTGAACTCACTTATGGGTTGCATAGATTTGCCCTGATGAATAAATTTCAGGAACTAATGCAATTCCTCCCATTTTCAATGAACTACATACTTGTACTCTATTAATCTAGACCCCTCAAACGCTTTGGTCACACTTCATGCGGTGCGTGGGGATTGATAATTGGGACTACAATATATACTAAACTCAAATTATGATTTGCGGGGATTGATAATTGGGACTACAATATATACTAAACTCGAATTATGATTTGTATTTGAATGAGCAACCGTTTATTCTAAAGTTCAATTATAAAAGAAAAATATTTACTATATTTAGCATTGTAATATTTTTTCCTACTTGCAAAGGACGGAAGGCAACTATAGATACTCGAAAGTGATTGGCATTTTGACTTAATGAATTCGGATCGAGGGTCCCTGGAGAAAGCTTGGGTTTGTCTCACCATTAAAATTTAAGGTTGGGCTCGATGCCAATCTATGTCCTTACGACATGGGCCCTTATCTCCGAGCCCCGTGCTCTCTTGACATATGGTGGGATGCCATCTATTGATTTCATACATATGGAATTAAGGATGGCCATGCAGCAAAATCCTGTTCGATGGCCATCCCTATCACCATTCATTTTGAGGAGGATAATTTGCAAGGGAGTGTCACACAGAAAATCTTTCTGGTAGTGACGTATGGTTACCAACCTCTCTAGTGTTTTTTTTTTTTTTGCTATATAATATAATTTGCATATATTTAGTTCGTTCGCTTCTGCTTATCTTTCATTTCTTTCAGTAAATAAACATTTGTGCATATATATATTGTACAACAACTCAATGAGATTCATCTTTAAAAAAATAAAAAAAAACTTCATAGAGCCCGTCCGAGTCAAAAAGATACTTTTCAGTTTTAACCATAACATAAGAGAAATACAATAAATCTAAAAAAATGTGATTAGACGAGACTTCTTCACTAATCATTAAAGAAAAAAATTTATAGAAAACACGAAATGGGATTCAAAACCCACCCAATGTTTCGCAATGACGTAAACTCTATTATTAATTAACCATTGCAATATCGAGTAAAGCACAATAAATTGTAGAAAATATGATTAGATAAAACTCCAATCACTAGCCATAAAAAGTAGAATAAAAATAGTACGAACCATAAGACTTGACCGCTAAAATTAAATTGAAAAAAAAAACACTCATCTCGAATATGATTAAGACATGAAATCAACAATTCCAAAATATCACGAGAATAATGATTTTCGTAGAATTACATATGTGTTAATCAAAATCTACTAATTTGAATTTAATCCACTTGACCCTACCCCTGACCCCTCACTTCCTATTCCGCATCTTGTCACCTCCACGTAGTGGGCCCAATCGCCCGTCCATATTCCCATCCCCTCGTAATCCGACGGTCCACGGTGCAGCCCGTCACTCCGCCCGGCTCTACTCGGCCTCACGCAACCATTTCCTCCGTCGGCTTTCTTAAACTGGCGGTACCTGGAAACCGAACGAGACGAGACCAGGAAGGAGAAGGAGGAGCTCGGCCGGTGAAGAATTGGCCTCGGATCGCACCCGAAAAAGGCCGGAGAGACGCGAATTTGCACCGCGGATCATGCCAATCCGTCGATTCCGGTGAGCCAATCTCCCTTCTCTGCCGATCAATTCGGTCGCCGGCGTCCCGATCGCCGCCCGTCGGTCGTGTAGTTGAGCTCGGATCCGAGATTGAGGACGCCGGAGAGTGCGGTTTCGTGCTCGATGCCGAATCCTTCGCGTCTCTCTCGGATAGGTTATGCTCGATAATTCGCGTGTTGACCTTGTTTGTGGATTTGCTCGTCGAATGTTTGTGGCGGGAATTAGCTGCGTTTAGCTTTTTGAGCGAGGTTTTGGAGGTTCTTTTTTTGTTGAGGACGAAAGGCGAGCAATTATCGCCGGCTGCCGGCTGTTCGGGGTTCCTGGGTCACCCAAAAAAAAAAAAAGGCGAGCAATTATGGTAACTCCTTGACGGTTTGAAAAAAATTCAGATGATGCGGAGTTCGAATTGGAGCTCCGTGCCTGCGATTGTGCGATGATAGATTATATTCGGCTGTCCTGTTCTGAGCTCGTTCGTTGGTGTAAGCAGATATTTGACATGGGTAGTGTAAAGTCCTACTTTTCCACTTTGTGGCTGAATCAATGTTCGTGGTAGCGAGTGGAACCGAGGAAGCACAGGTTTTAAATAACTGCAGGAGATTGAAAAGATTAGTCATTTCGCATAATGAGTGCCAGTGGCATTGTGTTTAAATCGGCTGGGCAAATTTATTATGCTGCTTGATGCATCTAGGCCGTAGACTTAACTCGTTGGCGTTTTGTTGGGATGCTTAGAATGTGGTATTCATGGCCTACTCAGTTGTAGGTATGCGTCGTCATATTATCATAGTTGTCAAATCTCATCCTCATGAATAGGCTTGGATGACTTTGATGAAGATTGGCCTTGGTGTGTCGATGCCCTTCAGTTAATTTATTTGGCCATTGGTGTGACTTATGTATATGTCGATGAATATCTCTTATTCAGGATGGGAGCCTCTGGCGGATGTGCTTCTCGTTGTGGCCTCTGAATCTGATAGTGTTGAGATGCATAGAGTTGATTATCTGCTTCAAGGACAACAATGAAGCGATATGTTGATATCAATGACGATGCATCATCTCAGGATTTCTACTGTGACAACCGCATATCCAACAGAAAATACACTATATTGAATTTTATTCCAAAGAACTTATGGGAGCAGTTCAGGTGAGCCTCATTTTTTTTATTTTTTTTTTGGGGGGTGGGGGTTGTTTGTGGGGAGACTAACTTAGATATTGCGAGTCAACAAATAAAAAACCTAGAAATTCAGGTGCAAATTGGTTGAGAAACTAAAACAACAGTCACCTGAACATATCCTTATTTAAGGCAGTCTGCTTACACTTCTTCCACTTCCCATAGCCAATATTGATTCTCATTTACTGAAATCAGGTCTGTATATGTATGTAATACAGTTTTGTTTTTTTCTGTTTTCAGCCGGTTCATGAACCAGTATTTTCTATTGATTGCCTGCCTTCAGCTATGGTCACTTATTACTCCAGTGAATCCTGCCAGTACATGGGGTCCTCTTATCTTTATATTTGCTGTCTCAGCAACAAAAGAGGCATGGGATGATTACAATAGATATCTCTCTGACAAAAAGGCAAATGAGAGAGAAGTATGGATTGTCCGTCATGGAGTTAAAAAACTGGTAAATAAATCATGCTCAAGTTCCCCTACCTCTTTGTCCTCAAAAGAATCCTCCCTGTTCCTTTTTATTTCCCTTTTTCTGTGGAAGGAAGCTGTTTCTTTCTTTTAAATCTGTTGAAGAATGGTTACCGATCTTCTCAGGTGGTTTTATCTTGTGGATTGGTTTGTCAGTTATTGCATGTTTGCCACTGATTTGAACTTTTCGGATTATAGAAGTCTGGTAGTTATAGTTTCAGTCAGTTGTTGTTTTTCCTCTCTGTATATCACAATGCTCTCTACACTGATAATGGTTTTTATTTAGTATACACAATGTAGAAGTATCGTTGTTACCTGGTTGTTACACAATTTACGCATAGTTCATGTTCATAACCTTCGGCGATTATGAAATGAAAATATGTATGCTTTCTGAAGATTAGGTGTACAACTCAAATGCTGTTCAATCAAAGTGGTAACTTTCCTTCGGATTTCTAAATTTCCTATGTAAAACTAATGATACATGAAATATAATCTTTAGGCTGGTTTTCTAGTGAAATGATGTCTAGAACGCAAGGCTCTATATATCTCAAATGTGACCTCAATGGGCTAATGGTGGATTTACCGATTCCTGGCCTGGCAACATGATGTAGGCTGCCAATAGACTTCCAACTATCTCAGTTGTGTCAACCTGTTCCTGAAGTGAAGGGTGTTGCCAATCTTCTTCCATAGTTCGGCATCCCTTTTGGCTCGATACTTCAACTAAAGCAGGACATGCTACGTACATTGTTTATGTTGGTCTGTTTGATAGTATGCCCCTAGGAAAGATATACCCTGTTTAGGTTGTTAATGTGATTAGTGGTTTTAAAAACTAGGTTTCATCCTTTTGATTGGAAAAGGTGGTTGGATTTGATAATGGTTTGGTTCCTGGGAGCACAGACGAAGAGGAATTGCACGTAATATTCGCAGACCTAAGAGAGCAACTTGAGATTATGATAATCTACATCATCTGTATCTTCATCTCCTTTTTGAATTAATAATGGTGGGATGAGAGTGCTTCTCATGTTTCAGGTAAGAGTAGAGTTGTAGAACTATGGGGACCTCATATTTCATCATATAAGTTGAATAAGGAGGACACAAAGGAAATGTTTGCCTCAAAAAGGAGCGGTTGTCTAGTCCACTGGCAGTTGGAGAACCAATTTCAATGATATAAAGTTTATTGACATAATATTCTACTTTGACACATAAAACGATGGTGGTTATTTGTTATTTTAGTTTGATGATGTTGCAGATGTTATACAGATAAGACAGTTATGCTGGATTTGTGCCTCTCTGGGTCTGAAGTTCATTTTGCTTTTAAGCATAACTATAGTTGCTATAATAAGGGTTTGGAGACAGACTCAAGCCCAAAGTATCTTAGAATGGGGTCTCTGCATCAATGGAAATGTGTGATATTTGTTGATAGTCTACTTTATATCCTGAAGTGACTTTATTAGTACACCTCTGATTTTCAAGAAAATAACTTTGTGCTTACTTTTCTTTTTCATATTGTACTGTATCTTCTAGATTCAAGCACAGGACATTCGTGTTGGTAACATTGTATGGCTTCGTGAGAATGATGAAGCACCATGCGATCTAGTTTTGCTCGGAACGTCCGATCCACAGGGAGTCTGCTATATAGAGGTAATGAATGAACCTTTATTGTGCTTAAATGAAAACTTGAGCAGCTTTGACTTTAGCCAGGGCGGATCCTCTAGTTTCGTTCCTCTTCTATGTTATGGTTAGATGTTAAGCAGATATTAGTACTGTGCTATCTGTGCAAAAGAATTGGTGTGCGACTCATTAACTGTTGAGCATGCCTGAGAGGGATGATACACTGCAAACCTAGGTTTTATGGCACATATGCTAGTATGAGGATAGATTAGAATAAAATCTGCTAATAACTTTAATGTTCAAGCTAAAACATGTAAAATCAGGAGTCAAATAATTCATCTAGGTCAGCTGTCCAGTCTATAATCTATTTAAGAAAATAGTTTTAACATCAATCAGTTACCATCCTCAGCACTTGGTTTTGGGCATTGTGCTAAACCAGTCAGTCACCACTTAGATTTCTCCGGCATTTGGTTTACATCTTGCCACTGAGTTCTTTTGGTCATCTTTTCCAAATATATAAATTTCCATGAGAATTATTATTAGCATATTGATGTGAATTTGAATAGAGAAATATGGTGCAGTCCATCTAATTTTGTTGGTAACACTGCTTTTGTGCTTGTGTGAATTCCATGTCCTTCTTTCAAAAGATTATGTAGTCTCTTGTAACATGTGCAGACAGCTGCCCTTGATGGTGAAACCGATCTAAAGACAAGGGTTGTACCTGCTGCTTGCATGGGAATCGATCCTGAACTGTTGCACAAAATCAAGGCAAGAATGTTACCTATATTTTGGTGAACCTAATAAAGCAACATCCTGGTTGTTTATCCTGGCTAATATTATCAAAGGGATCTTCAACAGGGTGTTATTGAGTGCCCCAATCCTGATAGGGACATCAGAAGATTTGATGCTAACCTTCGATTACTTCCTCCATTTCTTGATAATGATGTGTGCCCTTTAACCATAAAAAACACCATTCTTCAAACATGCTACTTGCGGAATACAGAGTGGGCTTGTGGAGTAGCTGTTTATACAGGTGTGTTGGCTAGAACAACTTTACTGCTCAGTATTTTTTTTTTAATTCTTTGTTTCTTTGTATTTGGCTTGTTAAGAAAAAGGATGAGAAAGATGGGAAGAGATGTGTGCATGTGCCTGTGCATGTTTGCGTGCAGAGAGAGAGAGAGAGAGCGAGGGAGGGAGGGTGGGATGACATCGAGTTGTGATGACCTGGACTGGATAGACATGCCAAATCTGGAAGACAACTTGCTGCATCGCAGTTAGCCAGTTAAGTATCAAAATGAACGAGTAACTATGAGCAGAATCTAGATTAATTTGAAATTAGAGAAGGTCCACCATTGCTACAGTGAAGGCAAGCACTGGAGGTTCAAGAAAAGATCTGTAGAAGGTGCTTGGCGGATAGAAGATATCACGATAAAGATACTTCATGATGTATTCAAGTTTAAAAGAAGAAATGGATTGGCGAGACTGGAAATTATGTGGCTATGTGTGTTTTTAGCTACATATAGGCATGTGGTAAAAGCATGCACTCTTTGGTGAGTTCATTTGTCATATAACTCTTTTTCTCCAACTCTTTGGTTGGGGAAGTAGCATTAGGATGACAATGCTATTGGTGTTTGCTTCTTTTTACTCTTCTTTGGGGTTTTGTGAGGAATGATGCGCTGGAAAGGGAAGTTTCCGGCGATAGTCTAATGATTGTAAGTTAAAAGCTGGAGAACTTGGTTTTCGTGGATACATGTATTGTGGCAGAATCTGAGAGAGTTCTAATGACATATGCATTGACATGATTGTTTTCTTCGTCACATAAATAATAACTGTTAATGCCTCATCATGAAGCTTGCAATTAAGGTGCATATTTCTTTTTGATTTATTGCTTCAGGTAATGAAACAAAGATGGGTATGAGCAGAGGTGTACCAGAACCTAAGCTTACTGCTGTAGATGCCATGATTGACAAGTTGACTGGAGCCATATTTATCTTCCAAATAGTCGTCGTAATGGTTTTGGGGATAGCTGGTAATGTATGGAAGGACACAGAAGCAAGAAAGGTCAGTGAGATCAACAAGGCTCCTACCATGTAACTTTCTTGTTGATTGAATTTCGAGTTATACGGTGAACTTCTTTTCCTGGAAACTGGAAAACTTCTACATGTCATTTGTTGGGACATCTATTTGCTTTGTGATTCCACTGTTTTGGTTCCACATTTTAATTATCGTATTTCCTGCACTGCAAAGTTAAAGTACTTTCATAAGTATCGGTTTTTAAAACTTTGTACTTAAGAGTAATAGTGCATGGCTGAAGAATAAGTACATATTAAAGCAGGTAGAAAGATATCAAACTAAATGCCAGACACATTAGCTAAGATCATAAATATCTTATTGAATTACGATCTAGCAATAAAACTCCTGAAGGATACAGTGTAGTTTTTCATAATGTTCGGGAAACTGTGGAAGATTTCCTGGAAAACTTAAACATATTTTAAAGCCAAGCTGTTGGAACTATTTTCTTGACCTTTGAGTTTTTTCTTTTTTTTCCAAGTTTCTAGTCATAAGCAATGGGATTTGGTAAAAACTAATTGTGTAGCCTTAATATCTACTAACAATAGACAAGTGAGGTGCTTTCTGAGTTTATGCACATAAATATTCAGTGATTTAATATAATGGGAATGGTTATATGCTAATCTTCAAATGCTTTGACTTTGTGATCGGACACCAAAACTGTGACTTATATAGGAAGAGGCTCTGGAATGTAGCTCTTGTTTGGTTTTTCCTATTATGCTTCTTGAATTTTTTTTCCTTAGTAAACTTAATCCCCTTATGTTTAACTGCAAATTTGCAGCATAAGCTGATTTTGTGTTTCCTTCTTTTTGGGTCCTTTTTTGGTGAAGCAATGGTATGTCATGTATCCACACGAAGGTCCCTGGTATGAGCTCTTGGTCATACCTTTGCGGTTTGAACTTCTTTGTTCCATCATGATTCCCATATCTATTAAGGTGAGATCTCAAGATTATGATTGAAAAATCAAGAAAATTTCTTCTTTTATCATAGCATTTTGATCTTTGTTATTGGAAGTTGACCTATTGCAAGAAAGGTAACTTTAACTATTAGCAAAGGAAATATGATGTGGCTTAAGGAAAAAATAGTTCTATTTTATGTTATCATTCTTTCTCTTGACAGTCCTCCAAATTAAGTCTGGACTCTTAAGGAGTCTTGCAGCAATTTTTCTGCGCATTATGCAGACATAAAGATTGGTTTTCCATCAAATCGTAATGGAAAACTCATCTAATTATAGCTTGTAAGGCTGCTATTTACATTCGCACAAACAGCTGAAGTCTATGGATTTAGTGATTAATGAAATGAATACTCGTTAGAGAGGTGATCAAAGTCTTGATAAAGTATTAGAGGCTTCTACCTGACTCAGTGCAGGTGGTTGCTCTGGTAGTAAAGATGGAAGTTTGTTGCAAATGCTTAGAGTTGCTTAGTGGTTAGTGCTGGAGCTGGAACTAACTTTTTTAATCAAACCACTTAATTTTTGCTATGCATGGGCAATTGAGCTACTATGTCAACCTTGACTGAATCAAATGATTTTGCTGGTAATGTGCAGCTTTACATAACAAAAAGAGAGAGGTAGCTTGGCCTAATATCCTGTGCTCTATTTCAAGCTGGAGATTACAGAAGTGTTTTAGAGAAATTCTGCACTAAAAGAGCTTCAGATAAATTAGTAACTTTGAGACCTTTGAAAAACTTTTGGCAGGTGTCTCTGGACCTCGTGAAAAGTCTGTATGCAAAATTTATTGACTGGGATCAGAAAATGGTTGACCAGGAAACTGGTATCGCTGCCCATGCTGCAAAGTAAGTTGTTTAACTTAAGAAACCTGTATTGGAGTTTGGCATATCTTGAAAGCAGTTTTATGTAGCAAATGTTTTGTCTCCCCTTGGCAGCACAGCAATAAGTGAGGACTTGGGTCAAGTTGAGTACATTCTGACTGACAAAACTGGAACACTCACTGAAAACAAGATGATTTTTAGAAGATGCTGCATCAGCGGCAAATTTTATGGAAATGAAGCTGGGGATGCCTTGAAAGGTTCTGATTCTGTCAAAGCATGCGACATATTTCATTCTATGTGTTCATTCTTTTGAGTCCTTGGAGCATTAGCAGTTAAAAATCTTGTTGCCATTTTGTACACAAAAACAATCAAAGTAAAAACGACATTCTCTAGGTACTTAGAACCATTAGTGGGGATTGCCATTGGTATTTTTTGTCCAGTAAGGTCTGTGAACTTGCTTGCGTATTTTTGGTCCAGGAGTGGAGTCATACACTTATTATTTTTTTTTTTCAGGATCCGGGTTACCATTAAGTCCGGTCCACTTTTTTTCAGGGAATTGGGCGTGTTCAATAGTAAACCTGCTTAGTTAATTATAGAAAAGAAATGCCACTGGTTCTACTTTTCCAGTTCGTTAAAACTACTAGTCCTTGCAATTGCAATGAGATTGATGCATCAACAGGCCTAAAGGATTTTCGTCTTCAAGTTGCTCGAAAACTAAAAGGGAGGGGAAATGGGAAATGATGTTTCTGGCTACTTAACATAAATTGACAGACTAGCTGAGGGCAAAGCGAAAATTCATCACTACCTTTTTCGAGAGATGACATTGTCACGAGTGATCGAGTTTCTCCTGATACAAGACTTTTTTGTTAATGTATTTCTTTACTTTAGTTTCTTTCATTTGGACTTATCAAGTGGGCTGCTGGCCAATGGGTAAAAGACTATTCATTTCATATAAACACACAAGCTATTCTTTTCATCTGATTCACATTGTTTTTGACATTCGACAGCAATAGCCCAGAATGTTACGAGTTGCTTCTGAGGAGTACTGTTTCATTAGCATAGAAGTAGCATTGCCTGCTAAATAAAATTCTATCCTTGGTTGAAAGCATTGGGTGGCTTTGTTACAATAAGTCTAGACCTGCATGTATATATGCATATATGTGGCTTGTAATACACAAGCAGAGCGCTGGCTATGACCATTTTGTATAATTTGTGTTTAAATCAGATACTCTGTGCCTTTATGGCTCATGGAAGGATAGAGGGTCCTGACATCTAATTTTGTCCTCCACGATATATAGCACTGCTCCATTCCTTTCATTATTCAATTTATTATTTGAGTCATTAAATGGAACTGTGCCCTATACTGAGAGTTGGACGGTAGAAAAGATGTTGCCAAGTTTAGATTTAAATGCTCACACGTCATCTATCTCAATTTCTAATTGTTAGTGGTAAAATCACCTAATTCAGTTCCTAAATATTCCTGTTAATGTAATTTTTGATTCAATCAATGTGATGATGTGGAATCTTACAGTTAAGTCATAGAGGTAATTTATAGCATTTGAAGCTACTTGTTTTATCAGTTGGAGATTATTTCCATAGTTTGCACAGCAATGTAGAATTTCCATGCCTAATCAAAACTGCAAACTGATGTTTTGCTTGAATCTCATGCAGTCACCATCTAGTATATTTGATCACTTACTGTGACCAGCTTTACTCTTATAACTAGTTTTCTTCTTGTATACAGACTTGGAACTGCTTAATGCTATTGATTCTGGCTCTCCAGATGTTATTAAGTTTCTAACAGTTATGGCAATATGCAACACAGTTATCCCTGTGCAAAGGTGATCCCAACTTCTTTCTGGCCAGATGCTTTTCCATATCTGCAGTTATTGATTGTAGTGGCAATTCACCATATAGATACCATTTGGACATGTGTATCATGTATTTCTGCTACAGGTTTTTATGGTTCCTTTGCTTCTATTTTCTTGCTGCAGTAAAACTGGAGCAATCTCATATAAGGCACAATCTCAGGATGAAGATGCTCTTGTTCATGCTGCTGCGAAACTGCAAATGGTTCTTGTCAATAGGAATGCAAATATTCTTGGTACCAGTCATTTTCTTCTGTCTTTGTACTCTCCATAGTCATCTATGTTTAATTAAAATGACTTTTCGTCTATATTGTATCTCGCAGAGATTAAGTTCAATGGAATAGGTATCCGTTATGAGGTGTTGGAAACTCTAGAGTTCACATCTGATAGGAAAAGGATGTCCATAGTGGTGAAAGACTGCCAGAATGGAAAGATATTTCTGTTGACCAAAGGAGCAGATGAAGCAATATTTCCTCATGCCAATCCTGGTTAGCCCCATCCTGTGTTAGAACTTGTCAGATGAAAAGAGTTGTTTGGATGTTTATATGTGTTGTTTATTGATGTTGAGGGACCATTTCTGGTTATACCATACTCAATCATATAAAAGTACTCCACTGCCTATCGGACATCGAAAAATTCGCAATTTGTTCTAGTAAGTGTATTCTTTGGTTAGAATTTCTCCGGTTAGAAGTCAAGGATTTTTTGTTTTCGTTTTCTTTAAATATTTTCGGACTTTTTGAGTGTCCTTAGGAGCAGGGAGATATGGTTTTTCTTTTGATTAGTGGGTTTGGTTGTATTTCAAGCTCAAGTAATTGTATACTCTTTTCCTTTTGATGGTATGATTCTTCAGGAATTTAAAATGGCAGCAGTTTTCAGGGGAATGCTATTGAATCTTCTAGGTTGGAATGTGATGATTTCAGCACATGTCATCTACCTTGTGCTGATAACACCTGCTTCTTATTTGAGGATTTGCACTCAATGATGAATTTAAAAGTTTCCTTTTCAGATGCCACATCAACTTTCAGTATAATCTTAAAAAAAAAGCATCCTTTTTTTTGTACAAATGGAGCTTTTTGTGTGCAACCGGTGGCTGGATTGCCTGGTGCATGCTTCAAAATGCTACTTTTGCAGTGTTGGAAATTCTACAAAGATAGCCGAATTGAAAGTATACTTGTTTGCCTGATTTTGGTAGTGATTTCAGTGAGAATTTGACCTAGGGATCAATATTACGGGCACTTGCTTTGTCATTTCAGATTCAGTAGATGTAAGGTAACTTTGTCAGACTGCAATAGCTAGTTATGGTGCTCTTACATCTTTTACTTTACACCCTGAAAACCAAGAAAGATATATCAGAGGAGTGTCCATGGTGCAATTTGTAGGTTTCTTATTTGTGAGTTTATATATTTTTGACAAGTTTATTTATTTTCCAGGGCAACAAACAAAGACCTTTGTGGAAGCTGTTGACCAATATTCTCAACTGGGTTTACGCACTTTATGCTTGGCTTGGCGTGAACTAATGGCTGATGAATATCATGAATGGTCTCTATCATTCAAAGAGGCTAGCAGTACATTGGTTGATAGGGAGGTAAATGATACACTAACTATTATTCTGTTATTTTCCTGTCATACATAACCTTTCTGGCTTTTTCTTAGATAGTGTATCTTAATTTCCTGAAATAATTGGATTTGCAGTGGAGAATAGCGGAGGTCTGTCAAAGAATTGAACATGATTTTGAAGTTCTTGGAGTCACCGCAATAGAGGATCGTCTTCAGGTGACTATTGATATGTCTTGTGGGATGTTCTGAATCTACACATACTTTTCCTCTTTCAGAGGGCTCTATTTTCCCATGCTCTTTCTAATATGCCTTTAGGATAATGTTGTATTTAAACAATGATATATCTTACATTACTACTCAGGATGGTGTACCGGAAACAATTGAGACACTCAGAAGAGCAGGAATAAATTTTTGGATGCTTACTGGTGACAAGCAGAATACTGCCATACAGATTGCACTGTCTTGCAACTTCATATCTCCAGGTTGATTGATTTTGTTTTGCGTTTCAGTTCATCATGTGCTGGAGAACAAGGAAGATAGAATCTAACAGCAGAATTTATGCTTTCCTGACTGCCCTTGCTTCCCATTTCTGACAGAGCCCAAGGGTCAGCTTCTTCTAATTGATGGGAAAACCAAAGACGAAGTTTGTAGAAGCTTAGAAAGAGTCTTGCTCACAATGAAGATAACTTCCTCAGAACCTAAGGTAAAGTTTATAGACTTCATGTGGTAAATCATGTGGTTTAATATATGTTCACCTTACCACTTTCTTAGTTCAGTCAATTCTCTCTTGCCATGTCTTTGCATAGTATTTTGATGGCGTCATATTATATGCGAAAAAAATAGCTTTTGATTGTCTTAATCGAATGTTTCTTGACGATAGATACTTGCCATTGGCAAGGCTTAAACTGAGAAGGTTGAATTAGGTTGGATATTCTTTGGTCATAGTACTTGTATCACTGGGAATCTTTTGTTGTGCTTATGTGTGACATATATTAAATAGGGTGAATTTCATTAGAGGTCACTAAGAGGGTGAAATGCTAGCACGCAATTATTAGAACAAAATTATCCAACAAATTTGGCGATGGCTTTAATTTGAAGGAGCCATATGGCCTTGACTTTGCACGTTCACATATGTAGGCATGCATTTTTTGAAGAGCGTAGCCATTTAGATCGGTGCTAAATCCTAGCTTTCAATATTTGACCTCTTTCTAGTAGTCTTATGGGAGCTTTAGGGTGATTGGTCTTGTAGGAGCTTTGGGTTGATCTACATCCAGTGGGCCTCCCTCTAGCAATTAAGTTATCTATTCCTGGCGAAGTTCTAGAATAATGGGTACTATCACAGCGATTAATTCAATACTAGACACCTGTTAGCATTCCAGCCTGTGAAGTATCAAAACTTCTGGACTTCCTTGACAATTTTTGTTGGTTTTTCCTGCGGCAACAAGTGACAAACAAGCACAGACAAAAAGTACATTTTCTGTATCCGTTCTAGAACAATACCCTTATTGCTTCTTGAATAATCTCCTTGTTGGTCTAGACTGCCTCTAATCATTCATCTGGATGAAATGAAATGATGATATAACGAGTGTTAAACCACTCAGCTGTTTGTCACTTTCTACACCTGACACCTACAGTTTCAAGCTCAAGTTATTTGTTCAATGGATCTGCTTGAGTGCAAATTTATTAATGTGACTGTTGGTTTTCGGTAACCAGTTTTTCCCTTGAATTAGGATGTGGCATTTGTTGTTGATGGATGGGCTCTTGAAATTGCTCTGACATATCATCGGAAGGCTTTCACTGAGTTAGCCATATTGTCAAGGACAGCTATCTGTTGCCGGGTGACACCATCACAAAAAGCTCAGGTAATTCTACTGAAAAGTGTCTATATTTGGTGTTAGATTATGACGGAAGGCTTGGGTACTTGGTAATAGGTTTTGATTTTTATTTTATGTTTTTCGATTATGTAATTGATGTTATTTTACCAGAAATTTGCATCTCTCTTTATTTGCATATGATCTCATAGCAGATTAGAGAATCATTAGCTTTTTGTCACATGATAGAACAGCAGATCAGAGAGTCACCGGTAGATTGGTTGTTAATACAAACTGACCTTATTCGCTGCCTTAGAACTTTGCTATTTAATAAATTTTAGATGTGGTAATAAGATGGGGAAATCAAGGGTATGGAGCATGTTAGGCAATGTGCTCTATATACAGTGTGAGCCTGTCTCTCAGTAGTTTGCAACCTTTGGACAAACGGTCGTCTAACATGGTAATGGAGCAAAGATGAAGAGTCTATATTCTCGTTCTCATCTTTATCTTGCCTCTGTTCTAATTATCATGTTATGTTTTCACTTGTCTGTTCGACATAGTCACATACATGTTTCACCTGTAAGGCCTAACTAACATTTGATGGCGTGTGGTAAAAATATGTTAGATGTACACTATGGGTCCATTTTCATGACAGCTTAAGCCTTGGGGACCAATGGTTGTCTACTAGTACAGAAGGTTTCACTCCTTTTAAGTTGTTGACTTTTAGCGTCATCAAATAATTTAAATTTGCAGGGAACTCCTGTAGCTCTGGCTTCTGCTGGTCCTCTGAATTTCATTTGGATCTGTCTAAAGCTGTTTTGAAAACATCGACATGAGTATCGTGATGGGAACTTCAAAAATGATATATAGCAACAAAGCTTTATCTTTGTTGATTATTGTGTTTATCCTCTATTAGAGTAGAATGATCATCATGATGGGGTTAGTACATGACTTGAAGTTGCTTTTTGAGTACTGAACACTTTCAAGATCGGACATAGAAAGTGCAAGTGATGTTTATTCTTCATAATATTGTGGTAACTGTGAATTAGTTTTCTTTTTTTTAGTAATGTTAATTACTGTATCTTACACTTGTACATGATTTTAAAATTATGATGCTGGTATGGTAAAAGCCAAAATTACTTCTATTAATGCTTAAATTACTTCTATTAATGTTTAAAATATATCTAACCACTTATTACTATTGTTGTTCCTTTTGTCGTAAATATACATTTTCAGTGACATTACGTGTCATATCTCGTGTTCCTCATGCAGCTTGTGCAACTCTTAAAATCATGTGAGTACAGAACCTTGGCCATTGGAGATGGTGGAAATGATGTCAAGATGATTCAACAAGCTGACATAGGAGTTGGCATTAGTGGCAGAGAAGGACTACAGGCAGCTAGGGCTGCTGATTATAGCATTGGGAGTAAGTATTGCAGCCCATGTCCAATGTTTGATCTTTTCTGGTTTGGATGTTTGCGTTGACATCAAATCATTTATACTTTATGTTTATGGCTATAAATACATAGAATATGTGGTCATTTGGAGTAACAGTGTTGCTAATTCAGAGAATAGATTCCTATTGGACTTTTCTTGTTGAAAATGCCGAAAGATTTTGGGTTCTTTGGGCTGGACCGCTGGTACGACAAACCTTATTAAATGTATTTAGTTGGTATTTCTTCTGTGGAAACTGACCTTTGCTGTAGATAATTGTGACCATACGCAGTCTCAGTTCTATGCATTAGTAATTCTGTAGCAGCACTTTTATTAGAGAACCATAAAGAAGTCCACATTATTCCAATGGAGAGACCGGTTTGCTGGAAAGGTCTACCTTTAGTAATGGAATAGTAGGATGGTCTGTGAAAGTGGGGAGATGGTTAGATCTAAATCTTCTCTCTGAAATTGAATGGGGATGACCAGCATACATATATGGGTCTAGTCAACAAATTTCATGTTCCAGAATATCCTTTCATCTGGCTCAACCTTTGAAATACTTTATTTTTGGGATTATTCTTTGAGAATACATGGCATGTATTGTTGTTTAGTTTCCTCTATGTGCTTGCTGCCATGGGACTTCTAAATGTTGACTTTTCTGACTGCCGTCTACAGAATTCAAATTTCTGAAAAGATTGATACTGGTTCATGGGCGATACTCCTACAACCGAACAGCATTTCTCTCGCAGTATTCTTTCTATAAATCATTACTAATATGTTTCATCCAAATCTTGTGAGTTCCCATTTTGGTTCCTCTCTCTCTCTCTCTCTCTCTCTCTGCGCTATGCGAGCACACCTTATGCTTGTACCTGTTGTTCTAACACAAAAACACTACCAGTTTCTCCTTCATTTCAGGTATTTCTGGAACCAGTCTTTTCAACTCAGTCAGCTTGATGGCCTTTAATGTTTTCTACACCAGCATCCCTGTATTAGTTAGTGTACTTGATAAAGATGTTGGTGAAGAGACTGTTATGCAGCATCCACAAATTCTTTTTTACTGCCAAGCGGGGAGGTGTGTCCTCAATATGTTATGAGATCATTAGTATAGAGTTTTACTCTCTTTTGGCTCTTGGTGCAGAAAATCTTCTTTAACGTTACTTCTTGAAACAGGCTTCTGAATCCTAGCACATTTGCTGGATGGTTTGGACGATCGCTTTTTCATGTAAGTGCAGATTTAGACCGTTTCTTGCTCTGTGGTTTTACTTTTTCAGAAAGATTAGCTGAGTGCAGATTCTTTTCTCTTAGTCAACAGAATTGAATAATAGTTATGTTGATCTAATTATAGGGACAGCTTATGGTGACCCCCTGAACTTTGGGAAAAATATCTGAGTTGCCATTGTATGAGTATGGAATTCATAATTTCAATATGGAATTCTAGTATATATGAGTCCCCTTTTCATTGCCCTTAAGTGAAACAAAGTCATGGCTATCTGATTGCACACTGAGAAGATCGTCTTTGGATATACGATAGTCATTTGCCAGCTCCATTCTTAGGAAGGCGAAATATTTAAGTAACACATTTTAGTCTGTTAGAGGATTGTGCCTCATGTGGAATAAAGAAATTGGACCTTACACAATTTGACTAATTGCTGGCTGTTGCTTGTTATTCTGTGTTTAATGAATGTGGATTGTAATTGCAGGCGGTTGTCGTATTTGCCATCAGCATACATGCATATGCTTTTGAGAAGAGCGAAATGGAGGAGGTATCTATGGTGGCCCTCTCTGGATGTATATGGTTGCAAGCCTTCGTGGTGACACTGGAGACAAAGTAAGCTTCCCGATTCACTGTTTTGCTACTATAAGTTCGGCTTCTTCTGATACCTCATGTTCCCTAGTGAAAAAGTCAATACGACTTCATGCTGAGTTATTTGTTATGCAGTTTCTTCCTTAACTGCTTGTCAATTGCTAACTCCTAAAACTTTGATTGCAAATGCAGCTCGTTCACCATATTGCAACATCTCGCCATATGGGGAAATTTGCTTGCATTCTACGTCATCAACTGGATGTTAAGTGCCATCCCTTCATCAGGGATGTACACAATAATGTTCCGGTTGTGCCAACAACCATCTTACTGGCTAACTATGTTGGTGAGTAATCGTTTTGTTGATGCATGTTTCATTTGGGCTCAATAATCTTTCTTTTGAGCAGTCAAGTATGGCGATGCCATTCTACAGATGAGGATTAATCAGGCTTTGGTAATTGCACGGAATTAAGATGATATGGCGGCGGGACTGAAATAATGACTACATTGCATATTCTCACCGGACAATTTTCACTATATCTCCACCAAACCCGAGCAATATGATCTGGAAAAGTGCAAATGAACCAGAATGCACTCTTGATGCTAGATTAAGGTTGCATGCGTTTTTCCTAACCAAACAAGGATTTTTTTTTTCTTTTGGTTCATTTTGCAGGTCATAGTTGGAGCAGGAATGGGTCCTATTCTAGCTCTGAAGTATTTCAGATACACATACAGACCTAGTCAGATCAATAAACTCCAGCAAGCGGAACGCATGGGGGGGCCGATTTTGTCCCTGGGAAACATTGAACAACAGCCGAGGCCGACGGAGAGAGACGTTACTCCATTGTCAATCACTCAACCCAAGAACAGAAATCCAGTGTACGAGCCTTTGCTTTCGGATTCTCCCAATTCCACCAGGAAGTCTTTCGGGACTGGAACCCCCTTCGATTTTTTTCAGCCGCAGGCTAGACTGTCTTCGAGTTACTCACGAAACTGTAAGGACAACTAGAGATGACCATTCTTTTTTCTTCCTCTATCCTATCAGAACTTGTATAGTACCGGCATAACGAACTTTAGTATGGAGATATTAGAGTTTGTATCATAGAAGGAACACTTGTACTATGATTTTACGATTGATCAAAAATATATTTTTTCTGCTAATGTCTGAGGACAGCACTCGATCGTGCTTATCATATCGCCTCGATGGTTTTCGTAATTGTGTAACAAATAATATGGATGAATTGGGAGTGACCGCATGTTATGTATTAGGTTTCTAACTACGCCTGAAGTTTACCAGTTGTTACCGTTACACTTTGGTCTTTACCAACTTAAAAGAAGTTACTAACTGTAGACAGGTTAGAAATTACCTTTCTCATTGCTAAGTTACTAAAAGGAAGGAAATAATAGACGCTTATAGATACTTTCCCGACGTAAAACTCTTACTGGTCGCTGCGAAAAGTACATATCAACCCCAGAATGAGACGATTGAAGCTGGTAATTCTTGGATTTTAGGGAGGGAGTCGGTGAAATATGTCGCCTAGCACATGGGCAAGAGTAGATCCGTCGGATGGGTGGGTTGGATTTGGATTGAGGAGGGAATGATCTGACCCGAATTATTTCATTGAATCTGTTTTGATTAATTTTCATGCGATGTAGATCTAGTGACTTATGTTTGACCCAAACAATATCCAACCCTTATTTAATTTATATTGTTAAAACGCTTTCATATTTAACTCAATCTAGAAAAAAAAAATTATATCCAAATTATGGCAAGAGTGTAGAGTGACCGAATGTGAAATCAAATGAGAGAGGGAGAGAGAGAATTATAGACATGAGTTGGATGAAGATAAGCTATGAACACCTATATTATTTTGAATTAATCATAACCCATCTAGTGAATACAAAGGAAAAAGACCATAAAAAACCCTAAGCTTTGCTCAAAGTAACAAATTTATCCTAAACTTTTTTCGTAACACAAAAAACCCTAAACTTCTATCTGTGTGACACATTTACCTTGAATTATAGAGCATTTTGGTCTTTTTATTTTTTAAAATTTCTTTCTTTCTTTTTTCTTCTTCTTTTCTCTCTTCCCTTCGTTAGTCATGGCAGAGCCGACGGAGGGAAGTCGATGTTGGGCGAGGGCTGCTCTCGTCGGCGTTGAGCGAGGGCGACCCTCGGCTGGGTCGGGCGAGGGCACCCCTTGCCGGCATCGGGTGCGGGCGAGGGGTGCCCTCGCCAGATCTGGCGAGGGAGGCCCTTGCCCGACCCAGCTAAGGGTCGGCCTCGCTCGACCTTGGCGAGAGCGACCTTAACTAGCCCAGGCGAGGGCGACCCTCACCCGATGCCAGTGAGGGTAGCCCTCGCCGGACGCCGGCTTCCCTCCACCACGGCGGAGGGAAGAGAGAAGAATGAAATAATAATAATAATAATAATAATAATAATAATAATAATAATAATAATAATAATAATAATAATAATAATAAGACAAAAATGCCCTTGGTGGGGTAAATATGTCGCAGTTTGTAAAGTTTAGAGTTTTTCATGTCATAAAAAAAATTTTGGGGTAAATTTGTCACTTTGGGTAAAGTTTGAGGTTTTCTGTGGTCTTTTCCCTGTAATAAATTAACCTATCAAATGAGAATTAAAGAATGGATTATATGGGGTTGGATCTAGTTATAACTGGATCGAACTGGTCTTTGGGCCTATCTTCTAATTTCAGTTCAGGCCAATTCGAACTACTGGACCTCAAATGCTCCGCCCAAGACCTATCCAGAATAAATTTTAAATCAAAAATAGGAAATAATGCCTCTTTTTTTTTTTTTTTTTGGAGAAACCCGAATGAAGAAGCCAACGACCATAAGTATGGACCATAAGACCTCTATGATCACACATCAAACGGCCCGAAAACAATGCGATGTTAGGGTGAGATCTGGCAAAAGAGGAAGAGAGGAGGAGGAGAGGGAGAGGTTGGTGTTGTTTTCAAAGCACGTTAAAGAGCGGACTTTTGAGGCCGAAAATGGCCTCAAAGGCCTTCAACATTTGGAAAGCTCTGAATGAGAGTAATTACGAGCCTCTTAGGGTGCGAATGATAACGCTTCTTGGGTGAGGAAGAGTTTTTTTTCAGAAATAATTCTTTTTTACTTCTATTCCGGAGAACAATTTCTAAATAAAAGAATCCATTTAATAACTATACAAAATTTCTACTCTTGAAATAAAAAAAGAATAGAAATGCGTTTCTTTTTTGTATTTATTAATTTTTTATTCTTGCTCATGGATTGCCGACCGCCAACCGCCGTCCATTGCCGCCATCGCCCGCCACCCGCCCGCCCACCGCCGCACGATCGCCGGCCGCCGACCGTCACTGCCAACTGTCGCCGCACAGCCCATCGGCCGCCGACGGTCGTCGGCCGGTGGTGGGCGGTGGCTCCGGGCGGTTGAAGGTGGCCGCGGCAAGAAGCACGGGACCTTGGCCCGGACGGTTGACTACTCTACTTAAGGTCTAGCTATAGGCCAGGCTGAGAAAAGTCACGCCCAGTCTTTTCCCATAGGGCCAAAAGAAGCCCCTTGGCCCCGCCCAGCCTGCCTGGCCCCTTCGCACCTGTTCCGACGCCAAGGCAAGGCCCAATGTATGCAGCTGAAGGTCCTAAATTATGCGAGGATCTGACGTCTAATCTGAAAAATCTCGACCAAGACTTCTTGAATGGATTGATACCTGTTTAAATACTCAATCCATAGACATCAAACATGTAGTACTCCTCGTCTCGAGGACGCCAACCTTCTAACATCATCTGGTAATAACAATTTGCAGTCAAATCAGCAAGGGAAGGAAAACATAAAAGTAACCAATAATGTGTGCCTTTTTCGGAACTACATGGTGTGCTTTATCAACTAACATGTACTCTGAGTTCAACTGGCAAACCTGTCCACCTCTCTACCTATATATGTATATATACGAGTATGTGAGAGTTTACTTAAATATTGCCAAAGACGCCCATGGAACTCGTCAGGAATTGGAGTTCTGTCTCTGCCGGTATCCTAGAATCTGCAACAAGACATATTTGCTCATTGAAAGGACCATTCATAAACATCCTAGGAGAATATAGTAGCAGAAGCATGAGGTTAATGATAAATGGTGCCAGAAAATTTTAAAAAAAATTAACATGAAGCTCCATTGTGGCATTAACTTACCAGATAGTCATTGACGGATCCATTGTCTGCAATTATCCCTGCAAGCGTTGCTTCCTTTTCCAGAATTTGCAGCTCAGCCTTATGTGGATCAACAACAGGGAGAACATTTTCACGTTCACTTGCTGAGGATAAAAGATTCAGGCTTGGTCCTTGACGGCTGATATCATGGTTCCCTTTGACCACCAATATTTCAACTTCTTCAGCTTGCAGAGGTGTTTTGTGAGCAACATACTGCAGAGTAAAGAACTCATCTTACAGAAAGAAAGGAGACGAGTGGCCCAAAAAAAAAGACGACAACATTCTACAATGCATAGATTGCATAAGGATGTCAGATTTTCATTCACCTCCAAGCCCCAACCCAGGAAAAAGAAAAAGAAGACAAACTGAATCTTAAGTTATCCATTGAAATATTCCACTGAGAGTGCGTTCTTGAAGTCAACACTATTTATGCACTCTTTTTAGAGTTCTCCTGGCCCAAAAATATGATTTTGAGAATAGGTGAATTTCAAAATAAATGAAAAATGAGAGCTTAAAAGCATCGTATCATCTATGATTGCAAAATTCAACTTCACTAAGCTTGTGACATTTTTACTAAGGACAAATGCGGATAGTGAAGACAAATTGGGTGCCTGTAATTGCTTGTTGAATTTTTACTTTAAGTCACTGTCTGAACGAACGTGCGTAATTAAGAAGTCAAACAAACACCTATCTCCAGATGCAGGTCCCTAGCAAGTCATAGACATAATTACAACAATCTTGATGAAAGAATACACAAAATAATACACTACTGCAGGAAGTGTGAAAAAATAATAATTGAACCGTTTTTGCAATTCCAGGAGAAAATCTTACATCACATAGATGTTTAATTGACAGACTCCGCCTGCTGCAAAGGTATGGCTGCTTCAGGGTTGGAGTACTTTCTTTATCCAAAGAAACAAGCATGAAATATACCTCTAACTGTACAAAAAAGAATCCAAAGTGAGGAGGACCGTAATGACACAGAAAGGGAAAAGATGTTCACCATACTTGACTACTTCACCAGTTGTGAATCTAAAGACCTAGGATGGTTTCTCTTTTATGTACTCTGTGAGTGTACTTCAGATAGAAAAACTACATATCACATGGGCAACAATCCACTTTGACAAAGTTTGATTGCGTATAGATTACCTCATTATTTTCCCCTAAACTCTTGAGGTACTCAACCAGCTTGGATAACCGCATGTTCTTAGAGTGCTTGTTGTTACCATTTATGCCACCATGTCTTGTGTGACTTCTTGTACCACCCCTACCCCAAGCAAGCACTTCTGGGTTCCATCCAGGCCCAGGAGAAATTCCTCTGGTTTCTCTGGTTGCTTCTAAATCATTATCCAGGCATTCAACATCAGCTGATGAAGACGGTAATGATGAACGGGGTCCTGTCCTTTTTCTCCGACGTCTCTGCCTAACTTCAGTACCACGTTCATCAGCAGAAGATGAATCTTTGCCGCCATTACTATCATGTTCATCTTCATTGTCTTCAGAACCTTGATGATCAGTTCCTCGAGAATTCCGTCTTCTCCTAGTAGAAGGCCTTAGATTCCGCTGTGGTCTTCCAATAATTCCAATACCCGCGTCTTTACCCAGCGAGCGTCTTTTGACAAGTGCTTCAGACTGCCGTTGAAGAATTTGAGCAATGGATGCTTGAATCTGTCAGTTCAGAAAATTAGGAGTGTAGCCGCTATACATGAACCGACAAAATTTACATCGCGGCTAGTATTGAGGATCAGAGATTCCACCAATAACTACCCATAATCATGAAAAGCAAGAAAAAATTACGGCGGTATATATTTCGAATCCAATATGCATGCACTGTGACAATTTCCTCTGGTGTTTTATGTTCATATTGAAATATGAGGGAAATGATGCAGCCAGCAAGACAGGCAAACTAGGGCCAAAAATTGATAAGTCAGGCTGACAAATCTGAGTGACAAGTTGAACGACCTGCTTATTGCGATTTCTCTCCTCTTCATGAAAAGCCAACTCCTGAAACAAAATTGCAAAAAGCCAGTCAAGAAAATGAGAAAGCACAACCTAGAACTATCATCTGATCAAGAAAGTTCATAGCCCTGTCAATTTAATACCTCTTCCTCGTATTTGTCGATATCCGGATATAAAGCTGCTATTAAAGCATCAAAGTTTGGATCATCTCTCAGTGAGCGTCGGCTGGCACAGTGAGTGCGGCAAGCAGGACATTCATTGTTCCTGCACAGAAATATCAAGCAGAACAACATCTTACCGCATTTGTGAGCTGCATAAGACATAATAAGGGAAGCTTTTTCTTTGTTTCATACCCCAGTCGCATTGATTTGTCGATGCATTCCCTACAAAAGCGGTGCAGACATTCCATAACAGTTCGCGTTTTCCGGATGATGCCTGCAAAGATTACCGGATTTGACAACCCTTTCTTGTATGATGTCATTACCAGATGACAAGAGAAGTAATGCTACATATCAACTTCATAAGAAATATAAGTAGCTTTTCAGAAGTTGCAAGAGCATGATAAAATCAAATAGGTATCTCGAGATGATGAATTTCAATATCCTTATGATAATCACAACTTAAGGGAAGCATGATAACTAAACTACTGATGGATAACATTATCCAAAAAATCAACTGGTTTTTTGAACAATAAGACCAGAACTAAGCGTAACTATGTTGTTAAACCCTCCCCAAAAAGTACTCTGAAATTACCAATGATACCTTTAATAGGTATGAAAAGTAGACTTCCATCTTTCCCAGATCATGGCCAGTCATATTTTTGAACCTAATAGAAGTTCACCATCCTAGTTCTGATTGTCGGTTGGAGTCGTGGTGGGTTTACAGAAGTCTGCAACAGTAATCTATCGTGATCTTATAACTAAAGCTCAAGATTAGAAGTCATTGCACGATGTCGAAAATCTGTCTGATAATGTATCTTATTCTCTTTTCAAAACAACCAGAGAGACTGGAGAAGACGAAGTAGTGCTTTCCCCTGAACAAAATCAATACAATGGCACGTCTCAGCACAATTAATTTGGCAAAAAGTCCAAAGTCTAAATATATGGAGTAATCGTCCAGGGAAAATATTGGTTATGATAGAGAACTCATTGTGGGTCAATTTGAACTGAAGGCATCTTCTTTACCCAGACTATGACATTAAAAACACCATAGGTGTTGATGCTAACATTTCCGAAGAAAACTTCTTTCTTTTTATTTCCATAAGCACCAATATGAAAGAGAAAAATCCTTGTGTAAGAAGACAATTAGATCAATAGTTGCTTATACCAATCTAGTTCAGAGAGTCAGAGACTCTAATTTTGTAGTAGGCCTCCTGCACAAAGAACTTAAATTAAATGGGCACATCTAGCCTCTGAAGTTAATGAGATTGCCCAGTGCAAAAAGACATAATTATGAACATAGATTTAAACCTCAATTCCAACAAATCACGAAAACAAAGTTTAATTAGCTCATATCCTTTTTTTTCTTCCCCAAACTCTACAGAACACGCATTAAGTTATTACAGTTATACATAATGCAGCAGAAGTCGGCACACGTCACCATCTTTACAAATGATTCATAAAGGATATTTGCCTGGATGCATCCTATAAAGATAAAGCCATACTTATATTAGAATTCAGAAGTATTTAGACACAAGATGCCAAGGGAAACAGTACCTAGACAAATTGGGCATTGTACATCTTTACGAATGTCTGATAGTTTTACATAGACAAATCTGCAAGAAACAATAAAAAAATAAGTGATGTCAGCATTCAATATGGAAATTGCTGATACTCTAAAGGGACTATATAAGCCAAAGGAGGAGTCTTCAGTACCAAACAAGATAAATACAAAAGCTAACAGAACAGATCATGCGAGGCCTTTTATCTATGGGCATATAAAGCAAGCAACCTCATAAACTAACACCACCCCCCCCCCCCCCAAAAAAAAAACGAAAACAAAAAAAAAAACCCCAAAGCAGGCCCTACCATGTCCTTCCGAAAGAACTTGTCTTCAGATGCATAGAGAATATTATGAGGTTGGGAATAGAATGCAGTAATCCCACTTTTATAAACTTGACCTTAGAATTGGGGAAAAACAAGGCCATCCCCAAAATGATGATCAAAGATAAAGAAACACAAACTTTGCCACACATGCAGCTCAGTTTTTGAGGAGAAGGATTTCTGAACCTGTTGCTGACATAAGCCAAAAGACGAATAGTAACAAACCCCAAGACCATTCTCCAAATAACGGACTAGATGTGGACATCACAGATATATGTATTTGCAAACTCTTAAGGTTCACATTTGCCACAATTTTCGTGATATTCCAGATACCAAAGTGAGGATCTCTCTGCTTTTTAGATTCACAAAGCTAATAGACAGATATTCACCCCAAGGAAATCTTTCCAAGATACTTAGGGCTTGCAAGGATTTGATGCACTCCTTAAGGTCCTTAGGTTCCCAGGAGTTGGATTTTGAGACTATCACCGTCCAGAGTCAAACTTTTTCGAACTCTTTTAAAAATACAAAGTCAGATGGCGTTCATTCACAGCTGCACCAATGTTTACGAGTAGCTAGTAATGCGGACCAGCTGGACAGGGTCCATTTCAATATAGATAATGGGGTCCAACATTCATTTGCAGCATTGAACAACAGAAGCATATGTGATGCTTGCATTGGTGAATACGTTCAATGAACAAAGATATTAGAATTCATCTCTGTGGGGTCTTTACCAGCCCAAATTTGGACAAAGAGCCCTAAAGAGGAAGTAACCACCATAAGGATGTCAATACCATCTATAAAGACAGAACTACATGATAACTATGCAAAGTAGCTGAGAGACATGTTCTGTTCAGAGTTTTAGAAGTCTAGAACAGAGAAGGATATTATCAAAAGCAAGTGATAGGCAACTGCAATGGATGTTAAAACTGATGCCCAATATCTTGCACCGTCCATCTTCCACTCAACTCAAATGATCATTTCTGCCACATTAATAATGCACTAGTTAATCTGATGGACCAAGTGCAGGACTCCATACCAGAAACACTACCTATATCAGCTGTTGAAGTAAAATTTTTCTTATCCTTTGGCACTTTAATTGTTAATAATATCACACCCGGGCTCCATCACTAGTCAAGGATCGCTTTTGCTTGTTAGTCCAACTGTTCATAGCAACTCAAAGCAGAAACCAAAGTCCAAATGGCATATTGCCTTCTCCTCACCTAAGTCAGTAGATTAACGATCCTTAACTTATGTAAATGCCTCTTAACATGAATCTTGCACATACATACACCTGAGCCAACTAATAGTTTGACCATAATCGAAGTGCGAAGCCTGTCTTGATAATTCTAAACACCAAACATAACATAATTAAGTTACAGAGACAGAAAGATCAAAAAATCAAAGCAAAAAACTGGAGAAGAAAATTCAGGCTTGCCTGCAGCGACAACACACAATTGAAATAAGTTCTGGTTGGTTTCGAAAAACTGAAACTGCTACGAAAATATTGTATGAGATGGTAAGAAAATATTGTATGAGATGGTAATACATCTATACGCGGCACAGAAGAAGTCCAGTCAACGTCATTAATTTCCCATCCAAAATTTGGACGCGACGCCAACTTAAAATCGAAATAGACGCACAAAAATAGCAATGCGATATTCATGTGTAAGACAAAAACCACGATCTCAACGAACTGAAAATCCTCTCAAGATGCAGCGTCGGACTGGCAGCAAAGCGAAATGAATTGCAACATGCAATAGTTATTCTCATGCACTGAATCAAGCGAAGCCTGACCACCAGAGGACGCGCCTGAATCGGCCACATCAACAGATCAACACAAGCAACTTCAGAGACGCGGGAGACGTGACATGAAACAGCGAAATCAAGTAAAGCAGCACGGGCGCGAGCCGCGCGACTAAGAAGCAAGGACGAGCAACGAAGGAGAGAGAATCCGGAGCGATAGGGATAGATCGAGAGGTAAAGAGGAGTGAGTACTCAGGTTTCTCCTCCGAGCTGGACGACGGGCTCCCTTGAGAATCTGGAGACAAAACAAAGAGCGAGAGGAATCACTTCCAATGAGCGCCAAATCCGATCGCATCAATCGCGAGCTCGCGCTCGCATGCCGCCGCACGCACCGCACGCACAGATTACGTACACGAACAGAGAGCTCGTCAACGAGAGAGAGAGAGAGAGAGAGAGAGAGAGAGAACGACAAGAAAGAAGGAGAAGAAGAGGAGCTAAGGCGGACCTTCTTCTTCTTCGTCAGCTCCTCCGCCCCCGCCCCCGCCCCCGGCGGCGCCGTCCTGCGGCTCCCCGGCCGGCCGGTCGTCCTGCTCGGGGTCCCCGTCGCGGCGGGATTGCTTGGCGTGCTGGTGGTGGTTGTGGTGGCTGCTGTGGTGGTGGTGGTGGTGGTTGTGGTGGCCGCTCGGTGGGGAGGCGTCCTCGTCGTTCGCGCTCTCCGGCAGGGACCGCTTCTGCGCAGGCATTGGCGCTCGTAATGCGCGAGGCGACGGATGAGAGAGGGAGGGAGAGAAGGTAGCGAAGTGGTGAAGAAGAAGCAGAAGACGAAGAAGAAGAAGAAGAAGAAGAAGGAGAACCAAAGAGGAGACGGACGGGGAGAATTTATAAGAAGCTGAATATTTTTATCGCTCGCTTAGGAGAGATTCGGAGGCTACGGCAAGAAATGAAGAGAGAGAGAGAGAGAGAGGAAGCACATGTTGGTTCGGTGGACGGCCTTATGTCGATTGAGGAGGATGGGTATTTCCGCCATTTTACTCATAATTATTATTTTTTGTTATTTTATTTTTCCTTTCGATTTTCTTTTTTTATCTTTTTGGCCTTTTGCTCGTCTTTATTCCAATGTGCTGCGCCTTTTCTCGTGTGTTGGGAAGAATTTGCGTTACGTTTCCTTCTCATCTTTTTTTTTTTTCATTGCTCGGAGGAATGTCTTTTAAATTGTTATTTTCTTATTTTTACGGAATTCGCGGTAATTTTTGTCCTAATAATTTACAAATAATACATCTATGCCAATTGAATTGTAGATGAGGATTCGAGCGACCGTAATTTTCATCGGCACATTTTAGGTGTGTGATATGCTAATTAGGGCAAAACGAATCTATAATGTTTCTTTGCTCGTAAATTCGACCTTTATGGAAATCTAATAAAATTCAAGCCTATTTACCTACGGTCCGTATGGTTTGCCTTATATTCGTTGCGATTCATACCCACTATACATATCTTCAACAATTATTTAAGTTGTTTCGATTTATATCTAGGGGGCGCATTTTATTTCCCAAAAGACAAATGATTTGGAAGTCATTTCTTAAAAATGAACAAAAATTATTTTCACAGTTTACAAAAATATTTAAATATAAATTTATCGATAATCAAAATATATTACTTCGACTAATAATTTTAAGCGTACAAGCACTCATTCTCAAAAATATTTTCAAAATTATTCATTTTTCACGAAACAATCGAAATTTATTAAGTTTAGAGTTTTCTTAATCAAAACGAGGAGAAGAGTGAATAAATAGTGTAAAAAAACAATAGTCGTGTAGATGTTTAATTTTCTCTTTTATAAATATTTGGCAAGTTACAATTTTATCCTCACATATAAATATGCAGCTAATGCATAATTAAGGTTATTTTTAGAAAGAAAGAAAAATGGAAGTCCAAGAAAAATGGAAGTCCTGCTTCCTTCATATATAAACTTGCAAGATTCGATTCTCATGGTTTTAGTAAATGATAAAATTACAGGTCGAGCTCTATGTTGTTCTTCTTTTCTTTTCTTTTTTTACGTTAAGAATACATTTCGACAAAGGAAAATATTTTTTAGAAAATTATTTTTTGAGAAAATATTTTCTCCTTTTCAAATTAGGAATTCATTTTAGTAATTTTGTGCATACATATTGTCATTAGCCATATATGTTTTTCCATCGACTAATCATTTTTCAGCTAACCAAATATATCAAAGTCCATAAAACTAATTCGTGAAAAATTCTTTTACTCAAGCAAGCATACTCAGTGAAAATTTCATGATAAATGAAAATATTTTCCATGGGAATCATTTTCTAGGAGAATAATTAATTTTTCCTCTTGTTAGAAGAAAAAGTTGTTTTCCCTCAATCTAAGCTCGTTTTTTTTCATAGAACGATTAGTTTTTCGTCGTCTCGAAATGTCGGAAAACAATTTCCCGGGAATAGTTCTTCACACAAATGGATCCTGAGTTCGAGCTCGAGCATAGCCGATATGTTCCCCTCCCAAAAGATTAAAAGAAAAAAAAAAGAAAGAAACTCGAGGCATAAGACCCGTTCAAAAGGGGCAGAAAGAAAGGAGTGTGACCCACACGCTTTGAGGGTTGATGCCAAGGTCCGATGGTCCCGACTAGGGGTGAGCATGGTCCGGGTTGGTCTAGGCCACCCCCTAACCCTAGGATCAACCCATACAGTGTCGGTCCTCAATTTTTAGGACTGAGGACCGACTCTATTGAGCCTGGGACCAAGGACCGGACCGACCCAATGGGTTCGGTCCGATTCCAGGGTCAACCCGGGACCGATCGATAATTTTTTTCATCTTATTTTTTGTACTCCCTAAAAGAGCAAATCTACAAATTCAAATTACACATCCATCGACAATGCGGCATTGTGCAACTAAATACCAATACATATTTAGCAAATTTAAGATGACACAATAATAGAAATTTCATATCTGCTAACCGCTCATCGAGATATGGGACAAGATGGAAAGTTCTTGTAATCATCTATCTTTAATATTCATAACACCATATGCAAAAGTGTTTTCCTGCATTTGATCATGTAGAGTCCACTTAACCAAAAAATGAGATTCACACCACTTGACTAGCAAATCACCGTAACATCTGCAGTACTATTATACTCTTCAAAAACTTCTACCATTTGACACAAATTGAAAAGCAAAGTACAGCTGAAATTCATTAATAAAATACAATTAAACCATAAAAAGTTCAAAATACTTAATATAAACCATGAATATATAACTTCACATCTTGTTAATTCACTTGAACTTCTTAACACCAAAACAAAACAAATGACACATAATTAATACTCAACAAAAGTTTTAAATTGAAATTACTATTAGTGCTATTGATAGAACATCTCAATATAATATAATATAATATAACAGACATTTTACTTAGGTTTGAATATATAAAAGAATTATAAATAATATAATATAATTATTATATTATACAGGGTTGGTCCAGGGTTGAATCGATCCAAAACTCTTAGGATCGATGACCAACTCGCACAGTATTGATCATAGAATTTCAGGACCAAGGACCGGCCCAGTCCCTTTAGGAACCGGACCAGGACCGACAGGGTTGAGCCGGTCCAGGGTCGACCCTAGACCGCTGCTCACCCCTAGTCCCGACTCCTAAAAAGAGCGTTTGACTGTTCCCATGTATTATCAACTCAAAGCTCGATCGTACTTGTTACTATGCAGGATCCCCTAGGCCCATCGCAGTCAGGCGTGAAAAGATATGGGCCGAGTCAATGTTCTCCGCGACTCCAGCTAAACCTCGCTGGGCGAGGCCGACCGGGTCAAAGGTTTGGAAGGTTTTGCAAATGATGGGCGTCGGATCTCTGGAGCGGAAACCGAAATGAGACATGCTGCTGTTTAAAAGAAGCCGTGTCCGCGTGCAATTCTACCGTGTCTTGTCGTGATTCAGTCTTGTATTCTTAGCAGTAGCTTACTGTAGCAATGGAGGATTTGTTTCTCGGCCCCGCCCCGACGCCCGTGGGGAGACAAAGCCATGTTAGTGACTTTCGCTTGTGATGCCCATGCTAATGTCATCTTTTGCCGTTTAGTGGGACTTATTGAAATTGTATTGTTAGTGCATGACCCATGATATGCTCGCAGTTGAAAGAGATTTGAAGAGTGATATACACACTCTTCCAAGGAGGATAGAGAGGAAAAGTGATTTCGGAGCTGAAGAGGGTGAGGATGAAAATTTGTTTAAGATTTTAATTAATTATGGGGCTTTTGATGATTTCCTTTTTTGGTCCTCGAATATAGAAATAAAATGAATTGGAAACAGAGGGAGGAAAAGGAAGAGACATTGACAAGGAAATGCCTGTGGATGCAGCAGCAACATTATTAGCCAAGCCATCATCGCATCAGCATCAACCGCATTTGCATTTTACGTCCTCTGATTTCGAAGATCTATTCTTCACTCCCTCGAGATTTCAATAGAACCATACTTTTCCACTCCTTTTTATTTTAAAATTTCTAAAAGATACTCAATGTCGTTTTTACATTTTAAAAGGTCAAAGATGATTGTTTGAATACTAGACCAAAAAAAATAAAAAAATGAATTGTCCAAAAATGTTTTTTTTATCGTCAAGACAATCATTCATGAGAAATTATTTTCCAAATTGGAATTATCCCTTTTCTGGAAACCACGCATGCTCGCGTGCAAAAGCTAAAAAGTTCACTTACCAAGGCCATGATCCTCGCCCCAAGCTCGTGAGAAAAAGACACCACTAACTCCCCTCCCCTTCCCCCCCATCTTCCAGGCAATCGTACAGAGCGATGCGCATGTCCGATTGGCCAAGAACAACATAAACAATACCTATAACGAGTTCAAGACCAGGAAAAAGAAACCAGATACCACCTTCCCTAGGTCCCAACTCCATGAGATCCCCGGAAATTATCAATCCGAAATGCCAACCATTCCGAAAGCGGGCGTCGCAAGCGGATTTCAGATCCGTCCGCTCGTGACAGATCATCAGAGTCAAGCAAAGGAGGGTGCCGTTATTAGATAAGAGACGAAACGCCTTGCCCACCAAGAATCTCAAGCTTAAATTATTTGATCTAACAGGGGAGATAACAAGTCTACAGCACACAATGGCAACTAGCAGAGCATGCCGATCCGCCTAAACTTCCCTCATTTAGAAGGACTAGAACCTCGAATTTGAAGTCGAGGAGAGTCATTCTTTCGTGTCGAGAGAGATTATGAATAATATAGATTATCACTGACTAGAATGACAGAAGAGAGAGAGCATCAAACCGGTCGGACGGGCTTATCTGATCTGGAAATGTTTGTAGGTGGCATTCTCTTGGATCCGGCCCCGATTATCGACATGTCCACAAACTAGCTCCTTCATTTGAGTGCTGCCGCCAGCTTTTCCACTCGAGCCCTCAATGTGAGGCTCGGCCGGGTTCTTTCTTCTCCGTTCGTTGTGTCCCGCCAATCGCCTGCGGCAGCTCCTCTTGTTATCATCGAATTCCAACAGCTCATGGAACCTGCACATCAAGCTCCGAGTTGGAAGAAAAAGATGGGCGAAGATAACAACATCGATCACGATCGAACCTTACATAAATTCAAGACAAGACATTTCCTTAGTTATTGTGTGCTTATGAACATAAAACGCACTCCCAGCATACAGAGGATTAAAACTATGAAGACACGCACATCGATCGGAACTAAGATCATAGAGAGAATTTAGCTTCCAAGACGAGCATATGTACTGCAAGCTCAGAGCCAAGACACATAACTTTCCATTCAGTGTAGATTACTATCATGAAAATCCGATCCACCAAGTTTCAAAAGTAGATTGAAGTCAGTCGGACTTGGTCGGAATGGCGCGATTCAAAATTAAGCAGAGCGAGAATCGGTGTCTCCACACAACTTAGAAGATAACCCGGACAGAAATTCTCTAATAATTCTCATAGAAGGGCTGAAAGATCAAGCGTGCTAGCAGATTTCGTGAAATTCGACCGCAATGTGAGGAACTCCTCGCCCAATTTCCAAGCGGGTCGCTTGCTTTCACTGTGCTCTCGGTAGCACAATCGACGAAAATATTCGAATTCTAGATATTCTATTACTACTATGTGGCCTGAGATTTTATCCTCCAAATTACAAATCTTCGAAATGAACTTAGAACCCTGAGTTTGTAGACATGAATTGATGCAAGAAAAGCATGTGGTTTCTACTGATCAGGAGCTCATGTTTGAGTTCAGAGTTCACTACTGCTCAAGATCGCACAAGCACACGACACGACGCGACGCGACAGCACAACACAGACAGGATCGCAAATAAGATCAGACCAGACCTGCTACATTGCTGACAGAACCGCTGGTAAAGGCCGCCGACGACCACCGCCGGAGCCTTGGCGTGCTGCTCGCACACCTTGTGCCTCCGGTGGTACTGCCTCGCCTCCGAGAGATCGGCCGTGCACTTCTCCGCCTGGCAATTCCTCGACGCGGCACCTAAACACCCCAGCGTCCGCAGCACACAAAAACAAAAAGCAAGAAAATTCATTAAATCCACTCCCGTCTAAGATATAAAGCTCATTAAAGTCTAAGCTGGCGAGCGAAGACGAGGAGGAGGCGCGAAGAACGCATTGCATACGGCACGTGCCGAGAACCGGAATTTTGCTATTACCGCTCCCGCGCCTGCTCCCGCTCGACGGCGGCACCTTCTTCCTCTTGGAGTCGTCGTCGTCCTCGCCGTCGCCGCCGCCGGGGCCGTCCTCGCAGTCGGCCGCGGGCTCGGCCTTCAACTTCTCCTCGAGGAACACCCTGTGCTTTCCCTTCTCCATGGCCGCCCTCGCTGAAAGAGGGGCTCCGTCGAGCGCTTCCGACGAGCTTGTTTGGGGGGGTGTTGATGAGAGAGAGAGAGAGAGAGAGAGAGAGAGAAAGGGGAAGATGGCGATGGCGATGGTGGTGGTGGTGGTGGTGGTGGAGTGGAATTATAAGCGGGGGGGAAAAGGTGAAAAGAGAGGAGGGGAGAGAGAGGGACTGGGCGTTCGTGTTTTGGTGTGGGGGTGAGGACCACAAGCTCCATTTTTTTGTTGGTTCTTGATTCTTGAAACTCTGGTTTTCAGGTCCCCGTTGGTGTACGTATGTAGGGGAGGCGGCGAGTGCGCGTGAACGACAACAGGAAAAAAAGTGGGAGGCATAGTACCCATGAAATCTTTTAACTTGTCATTGACATGTGATTAGAATTTATTTTTCGATCTAAATAAAATTTCAAAATTTTCAAAAAGTACAACCTAGTTCTTAAGTGAATTAAATTGATGCAACCAAGTATTTCCGTTAATTACTTCTGACTCGATTGATTGAAATTACTGACATTATTTTTTTTTAATATTTTCTTTTTCCTACGTGGAGTTGTCACGTCATTTTGATTTTTATTTTATTTTTTAAACACTAATTGGAACTAAATTTTAGATTAAAAATAAGCTGATTTTGAGAAAACCAATAAATAGAAAAAATAAAAATATAAAAAAGGCGGCGGAGGCCTAGGTTGCCGTTGCCCCATCATCGACGAAAAAAGGCCAACGATGGTGGGATAATGGCCGTAGAGGGTCGCTAGGCCTCAACTAATAGCTAGCAACTCTCACCAATAGCAAGATAGATCCCCTTTCGTTGATGATAGGGTGGTGGCAACAACGGCGAGAAAATATATGACATAAGATTCGATATACATAGACTAGCACTATCATAATTATTAAACATGTAGACTTTATAACGTGACCAAATAATTGATGAGAATGACGATATTGATCTACATAAATTTCAAGAGATAGAGAGTGGAGGATAGAGAAAAGGCGCGCCTTTGAGTTAAGCAACAGGAGTAAGAAATTAAGGGCATGCTTGGTGCCAAATTATGGCTAAGCACTTGCACAGATCGCATTAGGTCAACCTTAAAACCTTGCAAAAGAACACGTACTCCGCATGAATGTTGCACTTATTAGATGAAGTTATATAAAACATATTGCTAGCCAAAGGAAAGATTAGTTCTATAAATATCAATAACTTGAGGATGGACATCATTTTATGTATTTATGCATTTCACGAGCACATTTATTCTAATATTGTGTGATACCTTTCGAAAAACAAATATGTATCATGCTTGATGTTATTGCACGAGTCATTGTATTTTCTTGTGTTGATTATGGTAGATAGACCGACAGAGGGACATGATTGATGGGGGCTCAACTGCCTTGGTCGACAACAATGTCAAGAGTCGATGACCTATCGTTGCGATCTTGTTGGCAACTTAGGGGACGGTCAGGATACCCTCCTTTGAGTGAGTATCGACAACCCTCGTCAGTTAAAATGACGGAGATAAGCCAACTTTTCTCTGAACTTTAGGAGGCATCCCTTTCCTTTCCTTTCCTTTCGTTTTCAATATTAGCTTTTTTGTTTTTCGTTTCTCATCTTCTCCTATTTTTGAAAGAAAAGTACATATAAACATCATTTTTGTTCGATTAAAGCTGACGCAACACCGATAAGTCAGTTCACATTAACATTTTCATTTCTATTTAATGAAAGAACTAACTCATACACAAAAAGGTGTACTTTAAGCATCCAATAAAAAAAAAAAATAGCATACGAAGAATAGTACATAAAATGAGTAGATTTTTTTTTTTTTTTTTCCCAATTGGCAGGGAAAAAGGGAATCAACCTAACACTTAGACATAAGGAGAAGCACGAGCCCTTGAGTTCAGCTCGGGCGATGATTCTCGTGAGTGGTGGTGGCCCCACCCGCCACTATGAGGGGTGTACGGCCCGCGATCGTATGGGTCTGCGGTTGTGCACGGTCGGACCGGCTGGGAGAATATATGCTCCAGTGGTGGCGGGACTCCCTTAAGGAGACCACGTGTCGGACCCTAACTGGACCCGGGGGCAGGTCAACAATTGACTTTGACTCTGAACTCATTCACGTAGCGCAGGCCAATGGGAGGTCGAAACGCGGCGAGCTCATGTGGCGCCGAACGCGTGGGATAGCTGCCCTGCCGCGTCGGATGCTTTTCCCGTTATACGCGAGGGCATCGCTACGAGACGGGGGCGGTGCTGTTTTTTGCTCGCTGTAATTTGGGAAATAAATGGTAGATTATGCTTATTAGATTAATTTGTAAAATTGATTTTCGGAGTGACGTGGAAGATTATTATTTGATGTTTAAGGTGGCTTACTTATTTAAACATTCAATAACAGTTTGTCTTATTATTTAGTGAAATTCGATTTTGTAAATAAATTTTAATAAATTTAATATAACTGGACTGGGAAAGCAGATATTCATAAGGGGATGATTTCAATCGGATTTCATTGGACCGTGAGATTCAGGATTTGTTGGGCTTGCTTTGAGCATTGAAGTCGCGTTTGCTTGGTGGAAAAATTTCATAACAAAGAAAAATATTTTTTGAAAAAACGAAAATCGTTTATGAGCAGAGAAAATATATACTTTTCGCATTATTTTTTCTTAACCAATCGCTTTCAACTAATTGAACACCGAAAAACTAATTTGTGGAAAAATCCTTTGCTCAAACTAACACATCCCGAGAGTAAATAAGCAAGTCAAGATCGAGAAAATAACTGTTTCTTCACGTTGGTCATTTTATATAACAAAACACCTTAATATATCTCATACATTACAAAATAAGAAGTTTATGCTTACTCCCTCAAGATAAAGTGAAAAGCTTGATCGTCTTAATCATAATAATTGCAAATATACTTTTCATATGCCGTGAGATAATTATTATAGTGTAACATGAGATTTAAATAATTATTTTTTTTAATTGTGGCACCAAAAGTCTGGCTAATCAAATATTTCTGTTAATTAATCATCGTTAATATGTTTGCGTAAGCGAACTTGAATTGATTTTTCGAAAATCCACAAGCAATTTTGGCTTTTGATAAAATGAACATGTTTATAAGTAAATACATAACTTCACGAGGAATTTATGATCCGGGATGCGATACGGTGGGGGACCGTTAAAATGAAAAGGCCTAAAAAGTTACCAAACATGTGCGCAGACCTAACCACCATCGAACGCGGTACGGTCACGAATGTCCGAACTTACTGTTGATGGGCCCCACGACTTTCTTTGAATTGGAACCTACGGCCTTAAATTACATAAGATCGTTGTACGGTCACGAATGTCCGAATTTATGAAGTATATATGTGCAGCTCGTGAGGTGTTTATTCTTTGTGTGACATTTGAACTTGACTAGGTGCTTTTAAGCTCGAAGTAGCAACTCAACAACTTTGTTAGAGCTCTACCTAAATTAGGTTAGCCTCACCCTCTCATCGATCCAATTAATTGGGATTGATATGATTCATATGTATTCATGTCGTAAATCCATAGTCAAACATTTTAATGTCACATCCTCAAAATGCTTTGTTAGACCACCATGATAATGTTTTGTCACATTTTAGCAAGTCTAAAATAATGACACGTAAGTCATGCTGTAACTTGTCAGTCTTGTAGTTTGGAGAATTTCTTATTAGATTTGAGCTGACTAATCCAAATTAACTATAGTCAGTGATCATGCGAATTTTATATGTGGGAGCCACGCAACATTGGTCATGATGAACTCGATTTGTATAGATGCTTATTCGGACAATTATTTTTCTTAACTTTTTCTTTTTTTGGTTTATAATTTTTCCTTTCCTTCGAGGCCACTCTTTTGTAGGTAAGGAAGGCTTTCATTTTTCCAGGAGAGTAGGAAGAATGTCCGTCCTAACAAAGACATTAAAAGCTTCATCCTAGGTTTGGTCCGAATCTTGGGATCTCTATGATGTAAAACATATTATGCCAATTAGAAATATGAGATGCGCGGACATCGACACGTTAAAATAAAGAATGTATTCATAAAGCTCATCATTCGTCATTGTATATCAAATGGACAAATTGCAAAGGCCCTTGCAGGAGTCTAAAATAATAATGCATGAGTCATATCATAAGTTTTTTGTCCTGTAGTTTGGAGAATTTTTCATCAAATCTAAAATGACCATGATTACTGATTATGTGAATTTCACGTGTGGGGATTAGGCTATCATTGTCCACGATGAACTCGATCCATATAGATCCGGATTCAGACAAGTATTTTTCCTATCTTTCTCTCTTATTTCTTATCTGGTCAGAGGTTTTCCTAATCCTTAGCCGCCGCTCTTTAGTAAGCAATGAAGACCTTCATTTTTCCAAAAGAGTAGGAAGACCGTCAGCTTTCGTGGCACGAATGTCATTTCGGAGAAAGCAGGAGGGCAATGTGGTCATTCAGATAAAACCCTAGGTTGGCCTCGGGCGATTTCCCAATTTAGATTCGCCATTTTCGTCGCTCCGACGCTTCCCCTCTGGTCAGCTGCAGGGAGTGTGCAGTTCGTTCATCGCTCCGCCGGCGGCCTTCTCAGGTCAGTCTCTCCGTCTCTCTCGCTTCTTCGCCGTTTCCGATCGCCGTTCCGGTCGCTCGGCGGCGAAGGATTGGATCGGACGGCGGCGGAAATCGCGCGTTCTCGCTGTCCGATGCGGTCTGGTGGCATTTCCGATTGCGAGTTCGCGCTCGAGCTCGCTTCGGCCGGGGGCGATTTTCCGTGTTCTCTTGTCGATGCGGATCTTTCGTTGGCGCGATCGTCCGGGAATTCGGGCGTAGCCTCGACGTGTATCGCTTTTCCTCCGGGCGTTTGGGACCGGATGTCGCGGAGCGATCTTCGTGAGTCCGGATCGTTTGCTGGTTTAAGTTGTTGCAGGATTCCGTTGTGAAGTTCTGATTTGGTTCTGAGGAGGTTTGTGTTGTGAGGTGATGCGAGTGGGCTCTTGGAGGCTGTCGTCATTGATATGGAAGCGCGATGCTTGCTTAGTATTAGATCAGTAGGCGGTACGGGTGGTCTGCTCGCTATCTGTGTGTTAGGATTCCACCGTTTACCTGCATCGCATCTGAAATGTTGGAAAGTTGGATGATGAATAATTTTTGTAATGGCCTTACCAAAAAAAAAAAAAAAAAATTTTGTAATGGCCTCAAATGTTGTTTGTTATGGGAGATAGCCGAGTGAATGCAAGATTTTCACTTCTGGTCAATCTTTTCTGCATTGCCAATGCATGTTGTCTTATTGTTCAAGGCAACAAGTACTTCGCACCCAGAATTTGGGTATCGATAGCTTTTATCGACTCGTGATCAATTTTCAGAAGTTGGTTAACTTTGATTGGAGAATGTTCTTTCCTTAGACTCTGCTGAAACTGCGCTGATGAGTGCTGAGCGCATTTCTCCTTATTGTTCTTGTGTTCATCATCGTTTGTGGTGGACATTGTCATAATTCATGTTGAGAGGCATCGTGGAGCATGTTAAATCAAATTCTTGGTTATACGTAACATGAATATCCTCATCTGATGTCCTTTTGTGTGCAGGTCAGCATTTGAGTTGCAATTATGGCAGATGGATCACAGCGTCCGTCTATAATTCAGAAATTACATGGGCAGTCTTACCTCATGTCGAGGCTTTCTCCAAACGTGTGCCCTAGGGGCTATGGTGCGGAGAATCTGACTGGCAGATATACCTATGGAAGGTCACAAAGTTCTTTGCATCCAGCATTTCAAGGCACTGGTCTGCAACTTGTGTCGCCCCTTTATCCTGTTTTTGTTCAAGCTCCCTCGGAGAAAGGTGTAAAAGGTTTTCTGACTGACTTTCTCATGGGAGGAGTCTCTGCTGCTGTATCCAAGACAGCTGCTGCTCCAATTGAACGTGTTAAATTGTTGATACAAAATCAGGATGAAATGATCAAGACCGGAAGGTTATCTGAACCCTACAAGGGAATTGGTGATTGCTTTGCCAGAACTATCAAGGATGAAGGTGTGATTGCTCTCTGGAGAGGCAACACAGCCAACGTCATTAGATACTTCCCAACCCAGGTGATTTTCCTTGCTCGATAATTGGTAGTTAAAATAGTTTCCTTTTTAGCTAATCCTTCATGATTCGTTCTAAATCTTGGGTTTCTTAATGTATTAGATAATTGATGGCCATTTGTATTGAAGGGAACTCCATTTACTCTTTAACTGTTGAATTTTGTCAGAGATTTTTCAGTTGGCACTTTTAGTTATTGTGTTATTTTACCATCCATAGTCTAGGGAAATTGCTGAGATGTTTGCTTAATGTTTCTACCAGGCCTTGAACTTCGCATTCAAGGATTATTTTAAGAGGTTGTTCAATTTTAAGAAAGACCGTGATGGATACTGGAAATGGTTTGCTGGTAACTTGGCTTCTGGTGGTGCTGCTGGTGCTTCATCTCTTCTGTTTGTCTACTCACTAGATTACGCCCGGACACGTTTGGCTAATGACGCGAAGGCTGCTAAGAAGGGCGGTGAGAGGCAGTTTAATGGTTTGATTGATGTTTACAAGAAGACCCTTAAATCCGATGGCATTGCTGGCCTTTATCGTGGGTTCAATATCTCGTGTATTGGCATCATTGTGTATAGAGGGCTGTACTTTGGAATGTACGATTCTCTGAAGCCTGTGGTTCTGGTTGGAGGGTTGCAGGTATATAAACTTACTATGTGCATAAGATCATCTTGGACTCTTTTAAATGTAAATGATGAAGAAAATGTTTCCTTGAATATCTTTCTCCTCTCCCCTGTACTTAATTTGTCGTTTTCTTTGGTAAAATCTCTAAGGGTCAGAAGCTGCTACACATATTCATTACTGTGTCTCCAGTTGATCCTGACTTATTTATGGCATTGGAATCTTCATTTGCTTTGCTTTGATTTGTAATTGAGCCTGCTTCTGAGTACTGCTCTTTCCCCCTGAAAATTGCTGAGATTGAATTTGAATTTACTTGTCCTATTAAATCTGATGACCTTGCCATTTAGATTAGTTTTCACATGTCAGGTCAACCCTTCTGTAGCAATGGCAAGCCGGGGTGGACTGAGCCATGGAATGTTGTTTGCTGCTTAATATCCCTTCTTTTAACTTGTGCCTGCTTGAGTTTTTGCAGGATAGTTTCCTAGCTAGTTTCTTGCTTGGATGGGGAATCACAATTGGTGCTGGACTTGCTTCCTACCCAATTGATACTGTACGTAGACGAATGATGATGACCTCTGGAGAGGCTGTGAAGTATAACAGTTCTTTGGATGCATTCAACCAGATTGTCAAGAATGAAGGTTCCAAATCACTCTTCAAGGGTGCTGGTGCGAATATTCTCCGTGCCGTTGCAGGCGCTGGTGTACTGGCTGGATATGATAAGCTGCAGCTTGTCTTATTCGGCAAGAAATATGGATCTGGCGGCGGCTAATAGGAGCGTGGTTAGGGAGATGATGACGAATATGAAAGCATTAAGTAGGTTATCCTTCGAATCTTGAAATAATTTGGACAAGGAGAAATGCTTTCATCAATTTCTTCCTTTTATTTTTGTGAATTGGAATTTGGAAGTAAGAGTGTCTCAAAGACTAGATGATGCATGTTTTTCCTTTTCTCCCTGTGAGTTGTCTTGTAAGAGTAAGATTTTGCATCCCCTCGAACCTTTTCGGCAGTTGTTGCTCCTGAGAAGTGCTTGAAAGGCGGAAATCCTATCTCCATGGAAGATTGTGTTTTATGAATATTTGCTTGAATTTCAGTTTCGTTCATCGGCCTTTCTATTTGTCTCAGCGGAAAGTAAATTATCAAAATGATCGATCGGCTTATGTTGAGCCATTTGGATGGGCAAGCATCACATTGGGCATTTGCCCGTTTCAAGTTTCAGGCCTGCCTTGTCTTAAAACCTTGTCGATAGCGGATTCCTCAATCTTTTCTCACCGATCAATTCGAGGAGAGTCGCCATTTCTACAAAATTCCAACACAACCGAATCTCTTACTAGTTCTGTACAAAAAGAAGCTTGCAAAGAAACACGCCAACACTGTCTCTAACTTCTCGAAAACATTAATTGAAAACATTAATTGAAGAGAGAGAATGCAAAGTGTCTAGCAGATGGGCCCCAAATTGGCGGTTGAATGGACTAGTATGATGCTGATGTATTTATCAACTGAGCACCTAATATTTTCTCGGACTTCTTTATAGTTCTGAAATAGCTCTTCCATGTATGAAGCTTGGGGGTCGCAGAGCAAGTGTTTTCATTTGAATTCGTTTCGTCCGTTTCTTCTTATACGCTTCATAACCAAGAAAGCTCTCTGGTCAAGAATCTTAGACAAGATCTGCGCTCGGTCTTGTTCAAGAGGGGGTTTGATAAGGTGTTTAGACCTTTCGTCAAATTACACCTATATCACTTAAATTTCAAGAAACTCCGTGGGGAGATGGAGATGGAAACTGTCTCTCTCCTGCTCCACTCAGAACAACAACGACGAAAACTACAGGGTTAGGAGCCGTGTCCCCATCGAGCCCCGTCGTCCTCCGCCGCCGCGGGAATCGTGCCACCGCTCTCTCATCCGAAACAGTGGCTCCCAGGAAAAATTTTCCAATCGCATATCTTGTGCCTGCTGCTCTCGTCGCGGTTAGGGAAAACGTCCCTTTTTCACCAGTATCTTCTGTCGTCTCCTACCTTACGCCGACTAGATATGAACATTATGACAAAACTGAAAGACAGGAAGAGTGTCTGGAACAAGTTCCCGAACGGATAACTGTCGTTTTAAATGGTCGTTGCAACAGTCCCTCCGAGGTCTCAAGTATGAAAGAACTAGAGTCAACGGGACATGGATTACATGTTTTAAACGGAGGACTGCACAAATTTCAACTGAAAAGGGCACGTTTTCTCGTATAAAACAACCCCCCCTGGGTCATTTCACTGCATAGAAAGAGGAGCTTAACCGCACGAATGGCTTCACATTCTTTTACCTTCTTTCTTTCCCATGCTCTCATCTTGTTCTTGCTTCACCTAGCCTTACCATACTACAATGTCGCCGCGAAACACGGCCACTCCCCCAGCCGACACTATCGGCACCAGGCTCACCATTCCAACCCCAGACTCTACCATGCCTACATTGCCCTTCAAGCGTGGAAACGCGTGATCTACTCCGACCCGCGTAACTTCACCACCAACTGGTCCGGCCTGTCCGTCTGCAACTACACGGGCGTTTATTGTGCGAAGGCACTCGATGAACCCAAAATTCAGGTGGTGGCCGGTATCGATCTAAACCATGCCGATATAGCCGGGCTGCTCCCGGAAGAGTTAGGCCTCCTGACCGACCTCGCTCTCTTCCACTTGAACAGTAACCGGTTCTGCGGAGTACTGCCGGAATCTCTATCTAATCTCGCGCTTCTGTATGAACTCGATCTCAGCAACAACAGGTTCGTGGGACCTTTTCCTTCGGTCGTTCTCTCTATGCCTTCTCTTCATTATCTCGACATTCGCTACAATGAGTTCGAGGGGTCATTGCCTCCGGAACTCTTCAAGAAAAGCCTAGATGCGTTATTCCTCAATAACAACCGGCTTACGAATGCCATACCTGCAAGTCTGGGCCAGACTTCGTCTTCCGTTCTCGTGTTGGCGAATAACAACTTCGGCGGTTGCCTGCCGCCCAGCATAGCCAAGTCTGCCGACACCCTGGAGGAGTTGCTTCTGATCAATATGAGTTTGTCGGGGTGCTTGCCTCCCGAAGTAGGGTTTCTGTATAAACTGAGGGTGCTGGATGTGAGCTTGAATCACGTCGAAGGTCCGATACCCTACAGCATCGCGGGACTAGCGCACCTGGAGCAGCTGAACGTGGCGCACAACATGATGACGGGCGTCGTGCCTTCCGGAGTCTGCATCTTGCCGAGCTTGGCGAACTTCACTTTCTCCTATAACTACTTCTGCGAAGAGGAAGGGGCGTGCATGAACCTGACTTCCAAAGGCATAGCCTACGACGAGAGCCACAACTGCTTGCCCGAGAAGCCGTTCCAGCGGAGCGAGAAGGAATGCCAGGCCGCCCTCGAGCACCCGGTGGACTGTTTCCAGCATCCATGCACGGGCGGTTTCCGCAGCCCGGCTGCTTTTGCTCCGGCAGGGGTCCCGGCAGTGGCTCCTCTGCTTTCATCACCTTCTCTTTCTCCTTCTCCTTCTCCTTCTCCAGGTCACTTCTAGTTTATTTTTAGACTTGGGGTTGGACATGTGGCATTGTATATGCTCTGGATGTTACTGCAAAGCTTGTTTGTATGTATGAATGTATGTATGTATGTATGTATTACATCACTTTTACAGTTCGTGAAAATTCCAATTTGTGTATATGTCACGCCTGAAGAAACAGATCAATAAAATATAAAATGATTAATAAATGTTGTCTCTTGAAATTCGGAATATGTTTGATTATAACCAGTCCAGTCCATATACTTTATCGGTCACATTCTTTCATTGACAATAATTTTAATTTTGCTAGCTGAATTGGAATTTTGCTTTGTGGAGTTAGTCGCTGATCATGTTTCGAGTAATCTCAGGACAAAATTCTGATGTTTTTCGTTCCTTTACAAAGTCCTATACTTAACTTCAACAGTCTTTTGTTAAAACTTAACAAATACAAAATAATCAATTAGCTTTTCCAAAGAAGATAGGAATAAACTCGAAAATAGTTTAGCATTTCAAACTCGGTGAATTTTGGATTGTGAACATATTCTCTATTGCACTAAGTTACATAATTTTTAACAGAAATATATTGAATGGCATTGTGCGATGCGCCCTTATTGGGTTATCTTAATATAAAATCTTTAATGCGAAACCTTAAAAAAAAAAACACTTCCCGACAATCGTTGAATCAATTGGCATATGGTTAATTAGAAATTACAAAAATCACGTAGACAATTACATATGGTCTTATTTTTACCACGGCAACGCGTGGGATTTTTCCTCCTCTTTGGAAATCAGATCAATCAGGTAAGTACAGACAATTTACCTTGCTGATTTTCCAGGAATTTGTAATTAGGAAATACTTTAAAGTTTCATTTGTTTTGCCTAAAAATAATAATTTAATAAACAGTTTCGTGGAAACCCATCGCTTATTTTACTTGAAATTGTTAAGTCTATCCAGAATGCATTATTATCATCAACAATTTTATTTTCATTTGATCGTTTCTATGAGCAATATTAACGACCTCTTTAAGAAAATATTTTTTAAATCTTTCATTTTTTCCAAAACAAATACATTCAATGTACTCTGAGAACATGATGCAGACACAAGAAATGATACTGAAGAACTTTCCACTTGGTTGTGATTTCTGTACTTATTGAATATACATTGTAAGGAAAGCCAAAAAGTAAGAAAGAATCGTGTCAGCTATTTGACTCTATAGTCTCTCTGATTTAGCATCATCTACTGCATTTCCGAGCCGATTACATCATATTTACCACCTTCTCTCAAAGATGGGCTACAAACAAAATGAGTTGCATCCCGAACCTGCAATCACAAAATACAAGTGAAGTCGAGTGAAAGTTCCATCATCAAATTCAGAAATTCGTTTGACATCGAAAGGCATTTCACCGAAAGATGTCCTTCCATAATACGGCACTTTTTAATTGCAAAACAGTATCTGCAAGATGTTGATTTAATTAATTTGCGCAGAAGTGCCAAGAAAAGCACGAGTGAGAAATTGTGAATCCCAAACTGAGAACTTTGTCTGATTTTCGAAAATTCCTACTGCTGTCTTTAAAATTTAGACCAACCAACGCATGGCACTGTCACTTACAAGTTGGTGATTTTGTTTGATATTACATAATGTACAAGCCGAATGGTCCTCAGGCTGGCGGTAGTGGGCGTCGGCAGGTTGGGCATTCCATCTTTATGTCCATCCATCTTTGCAAGCAACCTGAATGAAAGAAATGGTCACATGGAGTCACCTGCGAGAGAAATTTCATACTGTCGTTAGCAAAGATAACACACAAAATGAAGATAAAAAGACCCAAAGTTGCAGAAGTAAACCATGCAATCATTTGACCGCTGAGTTAGATCGATAGAAGTCATGCAAATGACACAGTCTGTACTGTGGCTTGAATCCTGATCAAACCGCCTGTAGTAGCTATATTTCTCTGGCAAAATCTGCAAATTTTCACCAGGATGAGATCTCCATAATTGATGAGTTGGTAGAGGTGGAGTAGTTTCAGATTAAGAAAATTCTTGCTAATAGAATGAGGAGTTGACAATGACAACCTAGCGCACGTGCACTTGCACACTCACACAAGCAGGCATTTCGTAATTGAGGTTCAGAAAATACTCTACAGAAAACAAAATACCCTTGATGAAATCATTTTGTCTCCTTCACGTGTGTTTCTGAGAAGTTCCAGAAAGTTCAGAGATGGTGCAAGCTAAATCCAGAAAGCACGTTGTTCCCGTGAACCATCATATTAAGCAATCAGACTCAAATGCTGAACAAATGCTTCAGATGCTCAGAGCACCAAAATCCGAATTTAAACAGGTAATTTTTGAGTTAAACTATTTCAACCCAAGGCAAATTAGTAATCAGTTCTTCAGTTGGAAAAGTACAGCCTAACTTCAGTGGAAAATTTGTTCATTAGGGCAATGCATGCCACAAGAGAAGTTCATTTTTTCCCTCATTAACGCTATAATATTTCCCATTGTGACAAATAAGTGCAGGATGAAAGACAGGTTCCCTCAAGAATCTCAGCAGTTATCAGAAACATCAACCAAGAAATTGAGAGACATTAAACTAGAGGGGTAACTGCAGCTGAAATTTACAAAGACATCCTACCTGACGAGGAATGAACCATCGTGACCCAAAATAATGCTGAAGAAGTAGAATAGATGCTTGAAGTCCAAGAAATACACCCAAGCATATGCACCAGCTTTTGTCAGGCTCAATCCGCATAAAGTTGTATGGGCAGCCAAAAATGTACAATGGGATTGCTAGACGAGTGACAGTCATTCCCAGGATATAATGAGGGTGCAATGGTTTTCTTGAATCTCGGAGAACATTCGTAATTATTTGTGGTACCCAGAATGAGTAAATAAGGAGGAGGATGGGACGAATATAATTATGGAACTCGTACATGAGCAGAATGCCTCCCAAAAGGATCCCATCTGGAAAAAACCCATAATTGATCAGTATAAAGTACACCATTTATCAAATGTAAAAATGATTGCAACACACAAAAGTTGGTTGCAAAAATTGTCAGGGAAGTGAATCAATACTTGTGCTACAAATAACAGTTCCTCTTACTTCATATTAAGATTTGGCCTAACAACTTGAAACAGCAAATGAAAGATGGAATAATAAAAACTAATGCATCAGAAAGTGAACAATTCTCAGTCATTAATTAGCCTGCCGCAATGTCGAACAAATGCACTAAAGGGTCTTTGGGTGTGGCTACTGTCATATCGGTTAACAAGCATTCCTTGTTGGATACACAGTTGCTCATCCACACTATTCTTTCTAGTGACGAATATTACTACATCCTGACCTGAAAATATCCTCTTATCACATTCATACTTTCAAACCCTTGAGTAGTACAAAAGGCACATCAGAAGTTTGTATTGATAGCAGTACTTACAGAAACGACTGTACAACACTGAGAGCTCGCGTCTCATAGTTTCCCAACCCTCTCCATTGTTCATAGGTCGACTTGCTTTCCATATGGCGAGAAGATACCTCATCTCAAAGATTGAGAAAACTACGAATTTGAAAAATGCCGCAGTTGCAAAAGCATTGAACAAGGACTCTGCATTACCAAATGAACATTTTAGGCCATAATCCAGCAAGAGTAGTCATGATCCTACATGTCCCTGATTACTAAAACAGAACGAAAAACTGCACAGAGGTAGGTAACAGCTTTAAAGGAGAACTCATACATCAATCTAAGTTTTCAAAGAGGATGTAAAGCTGCTCATGGGGGAGCACTGGGGAGTCAAACGTCTTATTGCTCTCATAAATCATGAACGACACCCAACTATTGGTGCAACAATGCTGCCTAAGAAAAAGCAAAACTAAGAAGCCACCTAAATTGATGTCCTGACTTACCTACAAGTATCCCTGCAGTAAGATGCAAGAGGCAAAGATAAGCATCCATAATAGCTTGTTGCCCAATCATTATTATTGAGACCTTGGCAGCTCCCTAATGGATACAGAAAAATTAATGAACTTAGTACAAAAATAAAGTGAAAAATGATGACAATTTTCTCTCAGAAAACGTGACTCCTTACCGATTGAGTATTGCTATGTTCCATTTGTCGAATTAGAAGGAGAACTTGAAGGAAAGATACCTGAGGCAAGAATGTTAAGGGAAGCACCCAAAAGCTCCTAACGAATCATAACAAGGGGTACTGATCATATGAAAAGGATACAAATGTGACCATCAAGGTGTAATTCACTGCTTTGTTATAGTAAACTTCAATGTTTACAGAAGTAGCATTCAGTAGCAAGGGTGCAAAACAATCCCCATCATCATCCACTGAAGGACTCTCCATTAGACCTTCCATTTGATAATGATCATGTTCACCGTCTACAGAAGGTGTGGAGAAATCAATGAGCACAAGGAGGATGAAAATCATAATACTTCCCCATATGTAGAAGCATGAGAACATATCTATATCTTTTCTTTAAAAGATTTCACCAGAAAGAAAGCATTCATCTCTTCAACAAGTTTAGTAATGAGCATAACGGCCCTATTGTTCAGGCAGGGAAGAAATCAGAAGCTCTCCCTAGTCCCTTGACCCTTGGTGAGCATTCATGGAGATATTACACGGAATAAGGAGAAATGGTGTGAAAAAAAAAAAAAAAATATGATAGGACTCTCAGTGTATCAAAATAGCTCTCATAATCACTTTGCTGGAAAGTGTCATCGGCTGCCAACATAGAATTGAATCTTATTTATGTATGAAATGAGTAGAACCACCACAAAATTTGTATTTAAGCATTGATCATTTTTATCAGGTTTGAAAGTTTAAAAGAGAGATGGTTTTGAAATTGCACGCATATGCTTCTTGGCTTCATTTGTGAATGTTTCACAAAAAGTCTGCAAGAAACATACTTTGACAACAATTATTGTAGATAAAAATATTATGCTGAGAAAGTTTGCATACCATCTTGTTTGGATGAAGTGTGTGAGATTTGAGCTGCAAATTCGATGTTACAATGTTTCTCCACATCATAGATTGGTGCTGCACGTGATGGTATTCCCTCAAGAAATCAGAAAATCAAATGAAAAAAAAACTTGGATGAAAAGGTAAAAGGACAGCTGCTTATTACAATTCTTCCTTCTCCATATCTTTTTCCGTGGAGATTCTTGAAAAACCTGGGATGAGAAGACTCCAAGCTGCATCAGAATCAAAAGTTACTGCTGTCAAAACACTCTTCAATTAAATGACAAAATAAGAAGAATAATATATTTTGATAAATACCATCAAAATATTGAAAATTCCAGAAAGATAGAATATCAGAACAATCAAGAAAATAGCTGGCTCATATTGGAAATGAGAATTTGAAAGATCTTTTGACTTGCATAACTTATCAGTTATCACCAGTGAGGCATAATATCAGTTGCCCCCATTTAGATCTAGTACTAGCAATGGCACTCATCCCACCCAGCGCTGTTGGCAAGAAACAAAGAGTAAAACCTCAACTCAAGCATTTCGTTCGGACAAAGCAGCAACAAAATGGTCAGCATACATCGTGGGGTATTTTAAGGAATAGGAAATTGAAAATGCATCTCGGCTGTTTTCCATCTCGGAGAAGGTAGCATTCTAAATGGGATGAAGATCATATTTGTTCATGGCCTGCAAAGCACAGATCATCTCTCTTAAATCGTTCTATAACCTGTTTGACCTTTACTTTGGAAGATAAAGGAAAAGTCCAACTTCCTCCGAAAGCTATTAGAAGGGTCAGGATGCTACCAAAAGTTTCTGTTTTTCTGCAGGAAACAGCATGAGCATCTAAACCTTAGGCAACTAGCAGAAAAGGGGTAAGATCTCCATAATTAGATGTTGCTTGCATCAAAGGGCTATAGGAAAAATGGCTCATCTGTTGATCAATTGCTCCTGGTCAGGCCATTTTTTGACGTTGGCAGGGGCTTTTTTGAGCATTAAATGTATTAGACCTGAAGCTTAAGCTGTTGGGTAGAGGAGAATAACATGTATCTGACATCTAGAAAAACTTCTAGCAAAATGATGTGAGATATCTCAACACCTCTTCTGCAAACTGAATGACACAACGCACATGGGATTGACACAGGCAATAAGACAGCATGAGAAACAAACTATTGGATGGGGTATGGACGACTGACAATTGATTTGGCTACATGCTTTATTTTCCAACCTGAAAGTCTAAGTTATAAGGGGGAGGAGATGTATATGAAGCCCGGACAAATACAGTAGACAAGTTATATTGTGTAGTTCAAAATAGCAGCTAGAAAACCAGTTTGAAGACAGGCATGAACTTTTGACCAATGAAAAACAAGAAAGGGCTAAAGATGATATCTCTGGCAACTTTTGGGTTATTTGGAAGGAAGAAATAGTAGGACTTTTGACAGAAAGAAAGACACTTGGATACTGTTGAAATTCTGGGTTTTTACTTTGAGCTTTTGGTTTGAGCGAGAGCCAATCCCTGATGTAACAACTTACTGACTTAACAGATTCAAACTTATATGAATAAAAGCGTCAATATGGAGGCAATCCCTTGGTGCCATTTTTAATGCAATAATTTTGATGGACTGATGAAAAGAATGGCACCATGTAGAACAAGGTTGCAAGGATTAGACTCACTTCAAGCTAATATGGCTGTTCAAAGATTGATTGGCTAATTAGTTATTAGCAATAGACAATTTCAATCAATATAAAAACAGTATCAAGTTGTTTCCAGCCATTATGATCTTAATATTCCATGGTTCAATCCAAGAAGCCGGTTTTCTTGGTCAATTCTGTATTCCACTTATCTTAGGTTTGGGTATTGTAAAGTCACCAGCTTATGAATAACACGACCGTGCAATCTAGCCAACATATCTTGTCCAATGAATAAGCAGACTACAGAACAATACGATGGATTGACAAGATATACAATTTCCTCTGCATTTGATGCAACCAATATCTACATGAAAATGAGATACTAAAGAAATAGTCGAACTACCCAAGCTAGATGTATTCCCCAAAAAAAGAACCAAACTAGATCTTGTATTTATTTATCTTTTATGTCCAGGAAAACATAAGGTCTGGTATTCTAAACGTTACAAAGCTGTGTCCCAGAACTACAAAACTGGAACCCAAACACACAACAAGTGACGTACACGAAAAACTGTCAAATTATAAAGTCTTAACAGAGAAACAGCTCATTTTGAGAATTATAAAAACCAGATGCAATATGAAGGGCAAAATTTACCAAATGATAAGGATTTGATAATATGTAATCATCATCCTGGCTAAACTCGCCCTCTTTCCCACTGCAAGATGGTAATAAATAGAAGTCAGAACTTAAAGTGAGGAGATTAGATGCGTGAGGGGGGAAAAAGAAGAAACTTATGAGCCTAATTTGCAAATGAAGTAACAAGTGCGTACAAATGATTAACCACCATTTAACCAACAAGCAGGTAAGAAAAAATAAAAGCAAATTTCAGTTTCACAAAATTTTGATGCAAGAATGGGGCAACTCTCAGGATATATATGATGAATGACCTGAACTTAGTTTCAAACAAATTAACATTGAGGTCTAATTTAACCATGTGGTCAGACATAAAACATCTGCTACAAAGAAATGAATTCATGACAGACAAATCTGGTTTAAAGATGTTCTCCAAGTACAACAGTAAACACAAACGGATGAGCATATATTCCAAGGAAAAAATCCAACAACTTACAAAATGCCATGACAAAATTTTAAGATGCAACAGTGACATTTGCACAATTATGCGCAAATCATACCTATTTGCTACCATTCGAAGCTGTCTAAATGGCCATATATATACACCTTCTATCCTGATTCGAGCACCGCCAACAGTCCGTTCCTTGTCAAATACATCCTGAAAGATAATGACTCCCTAACACCACCAAAAGCAGTTAAAGTAATATAAGCTAACAATCAAGAGGAAAAACAATCCGTTAATACTACACAGTATCTGCAAAAGTATCAAACAAGTGCATACTTCCTGATATCACAACGTGGCCAGAAAGTCATGGAATCTGTAATATATACTCATGTTATGTCTAGTCCCCATTACCTGAATATAATGTACACCAGCTATTTTCGTTTGGGTACTAACTAATTCAACGATAGAGTTGCCACTAGATCTCTTGAAATCTGGAAACCTCGAAGAGCTATTTGTTGAATCGAGAAATCTCCAAGTACCTGCAATAGCCATGTTTCCAGACACATTCATGTGCCCACTTAGATGAAGAGAAAAAACTGTGAATGAGAAAACCAAAGGCTCAATGGCAGATCAAATAAAAGCAGAGACAACAGCTTAGAGCACCAAACTTCCTTATTTGGAAATTTGGAAGTACAAGCACTCCTGAAACTCCAAGTAAGGTAAAAAATCCATCTTTATTAGAAAAGAATACAATGACAATGAGGTTGATCTAGCCAGAAAATATTTACAAACCTTTGTAAGTTCCGCTTATATTCCATTCACCAAGTGAACCCAATTCGTTTTCATCTTTCCTAACAAAAAACCCCTGCAGGAAACTTAACAAGTCAGTATAGTCACCTTCCTGTACTTCCTAATTATGCACATGAAACTCAGGAAACATATCATGTCATCAACTAGTTTTGAAAAGGTCATTGAGCCAAGTGTGATGGTACCATAATATATCAGAATAAAAGTTAGAAAGTAGGAGGGAGGGGTGAAGCCTATTTCAGGGTCACTGAGAAGCTTTTAGTTTTAAGCAATTCATGCAATAGAAAACTCATGTAGATGAGAATTTTCATGAGCCCAGTATTTCAAAACGAGATGCCAAACATCACAATAGGTATATATGCCCACTATGCCAGGCATCAGTGAATTTCACAGTTCACTATGCAGGAGGGACGGGCGAAACCTATTTAGGGGTCACTCAGAAGGTTTTAGTTTTAAGCAATTCACGCAATAGAAAACTCATGTAAAAAAGAATTTTCATGAGCCCAGTATTTCAAAAGGAGATGCCAAACATCACTATAGGCATATAAGCCCACTATGCCAGGCTTCAGTGAATTTCACAGTTCACATTATCTTCCTCATTTTTAAACATATGAAGTCAAAGTTGCAAGGTTATAGTCACTGAGATGAACGGAAGATTGCAAGGTAAAGTTCACAGGAATATACATAAGTTTTAATGGTTACATGATCTTCTTGGACAGGATGTTGAGAAGGACAGTGTTTCAGACCAGGCAACTGCTGCATAGTCATTAACTAATCCAGTCTTAGGGAATGGTTGAGAGCCAGCTTGTGAATTATTACAAAGCATCGAACAGTATCAAGCCAGAAAAGGAAAAAATGCTGTCAAGGGACTAGGCTCTATTATCAATTATGTTGATGCAAAGGCAACTTAACAACAAGAGCTACGACGACCAAGCTTTCGGTCCATGGGATGCTCGATGCACTTTATTCAGGCTCTCCAAGAAGTCATTGGAATTCGTGACAAGCAAAGATCAGCTCTGAAAGGAAGATCATAGCATGGTCTCTGCTTTAAAATACTTGGAAGAGATTTTCAAGTTCACTGGTGTACAAGTGTGGATAAGGGAAGAGTGATGGGGTTTTGGCATCAATGCAACATGTCTAACCTCCTTTTTGTGAGACGACTTTCTCATTTCTGATTAGCTGCTCAAGGATGAGATATTTTAGCTACTTCTAACAATCTCTAGGGCCAATGAGGGTAGAGATTCCAATGTAAGGGAAGGACAATGGCTATGAGCTGCACTCAACGCTTAACTATTTCTTAGCTTACGAGATCCAGAAGTAGTTATGTATCTATTGAGGGCAATACATCTTGAGGTGAAAGTGCCATGAAATTAAATTTTCAGGAAGAAATTCTCCAGAATTGACTAGTTCTACCAACCAGAGCAGGGAATTCAGGGTGAAAGTGTAATCTGAACACATTTTAATGAGGGATGACGGTTGATGATGTAGAGGGAGAACAAAAGGGTGCATGACACAGAATCAAAACTACCCTGACACTGCAGTTCGTTCTGCCAAGTTCCCTTGTGGACTCAGAGGTTCGATAGATAAAAATAGCTTCCAAAATTTTAAGCTTACTTTTTAACCTTGGTTGCTCAGTCTCTTGACTTGTTTCAAGGGAGAGACTTTGTTTTTGATAATGAGAATTATTTTCACACTGAAGTGCACCTGACCATCCAATCTAACACATCACTCTAGCTCATTGGTGGTAGAGTGGCCCATGTACATGAACTATAGTTACTACTTACTATCCATTCCCTCGTTATGGAATTTGGATAGGAAAGCAAAACTAAGAACCTAAATGAATATAGTAAGCTCATTCCCGGATAACAGCCCCCAATACCCAGCATCTCGCTCTCGCTTCAACTGTAAGACCAGAACCACGTTCAGCAGTATGTGAAACGTTACTGGTACCTGACAAGACAACCTCCTCTCCACCTACACATCGTAATCCATCTCGAGAAATGTTAGTTCGCTATGAGCTCACCCACAAAACCTCATGAACAAATCTCCAGCGCCCCCGCTATAAAGTAGTTCAACAATCAAGATTACAAACAAAAAGCAAGATCGAAAACACTCCTCTCGACACCCCGAAAACTCACTAAAATGCCACACAAACTCAATCAACAGTAGAGCCATCAAGCGATCAACCCAAAAGTTCTGGATTCCGATACTGAAGCGCAAAGCGACTCCAGCCTCAGCCTCAACTAAAGCGACGGGATTCAATCGTCCACCGGACATGACAAAATCAACGAGGACCGGTCAACTAACCTCGTCGGCCCAAGACCGGCCCATCTCCCTCAACGGCCGCAGAGCCGCCGCCGGGCGACAGAACAGAATCCCCAGCCACAGCCCCAACTTCACCGCCCCGGCGCGCGAGAACCGCAGCTTCCTCCCCGCGGCGACCATCTCCGAAAAAACCAAGAACGAGAACACGAACAAGAACAAGAACAAGAACAAGAACAAGAAGAGTCCTCGATCAGCGGGTGTCAACTGCGATCGAACTCGAGCTCCGTCTTCCTCCCTGTCTGACTGCTGCGATGACCGAGCGCGTCGCGAGAAAACGATGCGGAGGCCATGGACGGAGGGGAGGGGAAGTTTTAGGGAGGGAGGCAGGGACAGGGGGAGGGAAGTGTTGCTTCGAGTGGAGTCAAACCACGGTAGCAACCAGCCGCAACAACTCCCTCTGGACAATGCGTCAACACCCGATTCGGATGCCGATGGCGAGACCTCAACGGCTTAATCCCAATTTAAAAAAAAAAAAAAAAAAGCTCCCGAATTTAATACTGATCGAAGCCACGGACGGCGACGGACGGCGAGAGCAGCCGCGAGGGAGGGAGGCGGAGCCGCCGGAGAAGCGCCCCCCGCGACGGCGACGACCTCCGCCGGAAGATGGGGCGACGGGACGAGAGTTGATCGGTGGGGTCGGGATTCGGTCCCAGCGAGCTGCCACCGTCGGTAAAGGACCGGAGGTCGGAGAAAATCCAAAAATAAAAAGGAATAATGCAGGTCGGAGAGAGAGAGAGAGAGAGAGGGGGTGGAGTACAGGGCGGGATAAGGTTCACGCGCGACGGAGGGCTCAGTGGGGGGCACGCGCCGCCGGATGCATCGACACGTGTGTGGACCTCGCGACGATGATCCTCGGTTTCGTAGCCCCTGCGGTGTAAATCACGCGCGGTTCATCGTAATTCTCGTAACCGTGGAGAAAAGTTGAAATTTTTCCTTTTTTCGAGAATTTTCACGAACGGACCTCTCAAATCGGCCCAAGCCTACTTTGCAATTGTTTCGTGAATGCGATGTTGAAGGAAAATTACGATTGCAAAAGGCGATTAAATTTACATTTAATTAAGAAAAGTTACGATGAGTGAGGAAAATGATCAAAAAATAGACTGTAAAATTTTGCGTGGTGAAAATGAAATTTATGATCGGTTAATTTTTTTACTCAAAAGGAGCTGCCGATTAATGTAGATCACTCATTTTTGCGGAATATTAAGAATCGTAGCAGCTAGAGAGCTTACCGCCAGCAAAGAGAAATTAGGCTCTCTAAAGAAAAGTCATGAGATGATGTTTTACCGATAAATTAAGATTAATGAGGACAATTATTTATGCCAGAAATGAAAACGATCCATTCGGCAATTTGCCTATAATAGGAAAAGAAACTTATGCTTAAGAAACTTATGAGTCGTGAAACTCGCAATAACAAAAAAAAAAAAAATTCCCGTAAAGAAAAAGCTATGAAATGATGTGTAACAGATTAAGCTATGAAATGACGTGTAACAGATTAATCATAACACAAGCTCCAAAAGCAAAATACGTGACTAAAATACAGAAAGTTCCAACAAATTATTATTGTCCAAATTTCTTTTGAAATTTCAAGAAGAAAAAACAAGTACGAGCCTACTCGCGTAAACTAAATCCAATGTAGCTTTATTCTTAGGCTTCTCCGTACGTGCATTCCTATTAAATTTGAAGGGTCGTTTTCTTATTTTATTTGCTTAATTAGCATAATAATCGAACATTATTAAAGTAAATGGCATCTTATCCTAAAGCGGTTAGCACAAACAAATAAATGAACAAAATAATTGTGTCAAACGTACCATTTTTTAATATATTTACATGAAGAACGTGGAAGGACATGTATATTGAATTAGGCAATTATACATTAAAAAAAATAGGCAATGACTTACATTATTTATGTGTGTATTAAATTTTCCAATATGACAGCTCAAACCGCTTATCCAAATAATCTACTTGGAATTACAATAATACCATTCAACTCTGGCATGGAGTCCTCGCCTTTGTTCCATGGATTTTGACGAGCATCAAAGTACAATTTTACCGATGGAAGTATAAAGTTACATTGAAATATAATTAATTTCTGTTGTTGAGCTATGAGTTTTTTCTTCCCAACATGCCTTATTATAAAATTAAAACATAACCGAATTATTGAGATCATTTGGTCTGTTCCTTAAGGAAGTGATGGTTTCTCCGGCCTAATTCTCTAAAAAGACCTAAACATTAGGTCTAGTCCCAATTCTATCCCAAGCTTTTTTTTTTTGACTTAGAAGAAGCCTCAAAACTTTAGATCCTGTCTCAAATTTATCCCAAAATTCTTTTTATCTGAAAAAAAGAAGCAACTTTCAATCTATTCTTAAATCAACCTCGGTGGTCCAGTCCTAACTTAACGTGACATTCCATGTTGACAACAAATTCGCATGGAGATATGGAAAATTATATCTAGAATGAAACTATTTTAGGATATGAAAATTAGGGACAACTAGGACTCATCTACTTCATTCCACTCTAGCGCTATTTAATGAAAGTGAAAGAACACTTCATAGACTTGGTCAATGATTCAAAGGTGGTGAGATGTCTATGAAAGAGAGAATGAGACTTTCTTCTGAGCCTTATTGACTTGCCTGTGTGAAGCCTTTCTATACTTACGCTACACGGGCTTCCAAACCGGCACCTCCTTCTTAGGCTATGGAGCAAATTTGGGGTTAGAGTAAAAATTGATAACTTTTCTCTTAGACAAAAAAAAAAAAAAAAAAAAAATTGAGCAAGCTTGAGATTGGACCTAAAGTTGTTTTTTTTTTTTTTACCAAGAAAAGTTGGGGGTAGATTTGAACTTGATTTAAAGTTTAGATTTTTTCTAGATAAAAAAAAGTTCGAGACAAAATTGAGATTAGACCTAAAGTTGGAGTTCCTTTTAGGAAATTATGCCTAGTTTCTCCATAAAAATCATGCTTTTGCAAAGATAATTCCTATCACTTTATATGATTGGTGAGATTAAATATTGAATTCAGGATTACAGTTAGTTTTTGAATAAAGTTTCAAAGGAGTTTCAATATTATATTGATTTCAATAAGCGTGGAAGAAATTTTCATAATAAAGTGTACTTCACAAATAGTTAATAATGAAGTATGAACACAAGAGGTATCCATAATCGCCAAAATAATAATAATAATGGCACATAGTTTAAAAATAAATTAATATTTTTAGTGATTTAAAAAAATGTTATATAAACGATAAATATGTACCTAGGTGTAACTTCCCCAAGAAAGATGAGATAAATAAATATTGGATTGGCATCTAATCAACTTAGCTACATATGGTAAATGGAAAGGTCGTTACAAAAAATCTTAAACCTATTACACTTTTGTTAATTCAGTCTTAAACCGTTAAATTTTACCAACTGAATCTTAAATATTTTCACAACTTGTCAATTGAATTCATCTAATCAATTTTGGCCGGAAATCACTAATATGGACATTAGCCATTTTACATGACATGGGTGGATTGACAGGGACAAATTTTCATATTTTTTTTTCCGAATTTTTTTATTGAATTTTTAAATACTTTTTTATTTTTATTTTTTGATTCAAATGGCGGTGGGGTCACTAGCCACTAGTTGAGGGCTGGCGACCACTAACTAAGAGCTAGCGACCCCCATTGGCCCTAGGCAAGGGCCACGAAGCCCTCAACGATTGCTGATGAGGGGTTAAGGCCCCTCGCTAAGGCGAGCGTAGGCATCACGAGCCCTCATAGGCCATGGCAAGGGTGTCGCAGCCCTCACTTGCCCTTATTTTGGCTGACAAGGGCCTAAGACGGGTTGATACACCCTTGCCTCGCCAAATTTAGCAAGGGTTCATAAGCCCTTGCTAGATCTAGTGAGTGCTGCGACCTTCTCCCTTGCCTAGGGATTGGTAGTGGTTGCTAGCCCTCAGCGAGTGACCGATGGTCTCGTTGGCCCTTTGAACAAAAAGAACAAAAGGAAGGAAAAAAAATAAAAAAAGGAAAAAAAATTATTAAAATTCATCCACGTTAGATAGTAGCGTTGATTGGATTGCCATATGAGCAATTTCAAGCCAAAATTGACAAGGTAAACTCAATGGTCAAACCTTGGAAAATTTTAAGACTCAATTAGCAAAATTAAAATATTCAGGACTGGATTGACAAACATATAATAGGTTTAGGACTTTTTGGATAATTTTTCCTATGGTAATTCTAACTTAGACTTTGTACCATTAAATTTTATCATCGGTGTTGCTTTACCAAGAAATATTAGATAAATGGATATAAAATTTGGACTAATTGAAAGAAAAAAAAATAGGGCAATTATGACGAACTTTGTAAAGTTATCGGAATACAATACCTCTCAACATTTGTACGGGGTTCCCTGGGTCATAAAAAAAAAGAAAAAATACCTCTCAACATTTAGCGTATCCAATCATAAATTGAAATGTCGATAAATACAAATTATGGCAACAGCCAACATTATAAACATACCAAAATAAACATCTAAAGTCTTGGATCCGTGCAAGGAATCTTGGTAGTTGATGGACATGAATGTGCCATTGCATCCTCACCATTTATTGGGTTATGAAAATACTTGCGAAAAGAGAAGTGCGACGTAGAAGGTAAACTCAATGTTATAAATTCCTTAGAAAATATGTAATATCTGATAGGGAAAGAGAACTATACGATAGTCATGACCAAATGACTACATTTATTGGCGTTAAACAACAGTTCCTCACCTAAACCACTCTTTTAACACCATCCTAAGGCATAGCTACAAAGGTGGTAAGTGCGTTGGGAAGCTTTCCTTTCAAGCCTTCCAACCGAACGAAACCAAAAGAAAAGACAAAGACAAGCAAACGTCCCACGCAATTCCCATGAAAACATTAGTTTTACCTTCTTCATCAAGAAGATGTGATACCCCCCAAACTTTTAGTTACGTTTAAGGAACTAGCAGTTAGCACCAATTTGACGAAGGTTAATGCCACATTTAATCACTGTACCGTTGAAAGGTTTCGAAACGGCTGGTGAGAAATGAGGATTTATGGAGTCGGGCGCGAGGGAGGCTAATCAAACGGGAAAGAAAAGAGCCGAAAGAGGAAATGCTAATAAAAACCCTAGTCAAAACGATTTCTTGGTCCAAAAGCAAGAGACTTTAGTAGCAGTGGTGGTGGCCGTTTAATCCATGGCGAGCTCACACGTGTCGAAATAATTAGGAGGGGAAAAAGTAAAGAGAAAGGAAGAGATAACGCATGCTAATTGCTAAATTGCTAATTAATGGCGTGGAGTAGAGGCCAAATGTTTCCCAACGAGGTTCATCCTTCTGTCCCTGGCATTCTCTGCGCATTTTTCTTGCATGCTCTCGCTCTCAACGGTAACCTCGCGAAATATGGTGTGAAAAACCTCTCTCGGCTCTCTCTATATATACCTCCTTCCATACCCAATCTTCACCATTCGCCAACTTGCTTATACTCTCTCTCTCTCTCTCTCTCTCTCTGTCTTTCTCTGTCTGTCTCTCTCTCTCTCTCTCTCCGAGCTAGCTTTGATTCTCCGTCTCTAATGGAGTCCACAAGATTCACCGCGTGGCAGTTCGTGGCGGCAACAGTGTGTTTTGCGACTTGCTCGGAAGCCTGGGAGTTCTACGTGGGTGGCAAGGATGGCTGGGTGCAAAACCCTTCCGAGTCCTACAATCACTGGGCGGAGAGAAATCGATTCCAAGTCAACGACACCCTTAGTAATCCTTCTCTCTCCCTCTTTCTGTTAAGGGCTATATGCAATGTCATACGTTGTCTCTGACTTGATGATGCTTTGTCCGTTTGTTTTCGTAGTTTTCAAGTACCAGAAAGGGAAGGACTTGGTCCTGGTGGTGACGAAGGACGATTACGATTCCTGCGACACCAACAACCCTATTCTCTCCCTCACTGACGGCGCCTCCAGGTTCAAGCTCGACCGCTCCGGCCCCTTCTTCTTCATCAGCGGCATCGCCGACAGGTGCAACGCTGGCCAGAAGCTCATCGTCGTCGTTCTGGCCGTCCGGGACAAGGCCCCCGGTGGTGCCCCGCCTCCATCCCCGGCCCCGCCCGTAGTCCAACCTCCGGTTACGCCACCTCCTCAGCCGGATTCGCCCCCGGGTGCGAGCCCGTTGGATGCAGATGCTCCTGTGCCCGCCCCGTCGCGTTCCTCGGCGTCGAAAGCGGGGTTTCCTTGTGCCGGTGGCGTTGGTCTTGTGATCGCTCTTGGAGTTAGTTTGCTTATTGGTGGCTGATTAAATTGTACTTGGCTTGGCTTAACTTACTCTTAGGGCTGTCTTAGCTAGAATTAGGGATCTAAAGTCTGAGGATTTTCGTTTTTGCCAACGTTGTTATTTCATATTCTTGATTAATAAATGACTTTTTCTTAGAGGCATTATTAGATAACTCCCAAAAAAAAGTTCGAAGTTATAAGTGAAGTTAAGATGCGGAAATTCAGTCCCTTTGCTAAATAAATATTAGTTTGAGTCCGGAAACTAAAGCACATGGATTAAGGAAAATTGTAAAGGACGAAAGAATTTTGATTTTGCTTTTAGGCTCGCATTTTCCTCGAGTCCCTTTTTTTTTTTATTTGGCTTCAGTTTCATCATAAGGTGAACGCTAGCTCGAAAAATCATATGCATGAGCACGACTATGTAGTAGATACCAGCCTTTTTTATTTGCAACGCAGATCGTCATTATTAAGCATAATTTTTTTTTTATTTATTTGGCTTCAGTTTCTCCTACATTAATTTTTTTTTTCGTTGCGTCAAGAATTACGAGCACAAAAACTTCCGGCCTCTTCATCTAAGTTACGTTGCTGAGAATTACTAAGTACGTTTGCTAATTAAAAGGCTAATTAAGCCGAGGTTTGGTTTCACGTGAAGTTTGGTCGTGGGAATTTGCAAAAGCTAAGAATGACATGCGCTAAGGACATCCCCGACATCCTCGCTAACCGCGCGAGCAAAACCTTAGCGCAAAGACAAGTGCTCGTGACTAGTCCACATGCCATAAATTGAGGCTTTTAAGGCTTTTCCTAGGAGGACAATCCCCATACGTTCCAAATAGACAAGTTTCGTAGCCTGCAGGTTCATGTAAGGAATCCTTAACTTCCTTAGCTTTTGTGTCTGAGTGTTAGTGTCAGTCCGATATAGCGCTTTCGTTGTTGGTGTTCTTCGATTCTCTATGCATTTCATTTTCATCGGAAATTTCCTCTGCCCTTGTCATCACACTCCAACTTGATAGTTTCCACCGCCCGTTTAGGGTTGAGTCCTAGGATTTGATGGCGGATTTAAAATGCCACCCATAGAGTTTCAATAAAAAATTGTGTATGTCTAGTGAGTTTGCCATGTGTTTGGTTCATCGATTCTAAATCTCATTATTGGCATAAAACGAGTTAATAAGACCAACAATAGGATCTAATTTATATACAACTTCATAGCAAATAAAATTTTAATAGAAGTTGTTCGCAAAAAAAGGGTGTGGTATCCCTGTTAAAGTTCGTATGTGGAAGCTTCTCATATTAAACTAGATGTTGTACTGAAGAACTTTGATCCTTGCATGCGTTGGGACCTTGAACAACAGAGTCTACGAAAGAAAAGCTCTCAAAGTTGTATGCGATCCATCCAAATTAACATGGACGTGAGTCGATTGAATGAATAGGGAATGACGCGTCGCATTTTAAACGACATTATTGAATGGAAATACGAAAGGGACTAGATTTAGAGAGCAATCGAATGTCGAATTCTTTTTTTGGGAGACGAAAATAAAATTTGGGTCAAGATTGGGATTGAAGCTAGAGTTTGTGTATTTTCACCAAAAAAAAAAAAAAAATCTGTTCATTTCCAAGCTAACGTGGGTGTCAAATCCGAAGAGCAAGAACTGAGTCGACCACCTCGTCTTAAGTCATGATGAGTTGGATTTGAGGTCTCTGTTCAGACGACCAAGTCGTCGCTATTTGGGTAACTACCTTTCTTCAATAATATAGTGAATATGTAGAGACTCTAATCCAAAGATAAATCAGAACTAACACGGTCTTATGCCATGAATAAATTTGCAAAAAGAGAACCGTCAGGTATAATTCAGTTTATTTTGGTGAATCAAAATATTACAATTGTGTTTCATCGATGTTTGCCTGACTAGTTATGTCTTTATTAAATTAATGAAACTGAAAGATTTTAAATACACGAGCACTCTTCATCAAGTGATGTGCCATAAGCATAAGATATTTGTTTTGTTCCTTTGTAAATTGATTGGATCACCATGTCAATAACATGTGGCCCTATTGGTAAAGGGATTGGGGTTGGGGTCAAAGAGTACTTGGTTCAGGGTTCGATTTCTATTAGCACCGCATACACACACAGAGACATATATATAAAAGAGGAGTGATAAAAAAAATCATGATTCTATTAGACCAACATCTATAGATTAAATCTTGTATTTTTGTTCTTACATCCTTAGAAAGCAATTCTTCCGTCCTCAAGCAAACTTCTTTTAAGGCAGACCTTTAGGGCCTATTTGATAAAAAGTGTTTCTGTTCCCCGGAACAAACTTTTTTGTTATTTTGTGTCAAGGAACAAAAAAAGAATAGAAATGTGTTTGGTAAAATGGCAGACCTTTAGGGCCTGTTTGATAAAAAAGTGTTCCTGTTTCTTGGAACAAAAATTTCTGTTCTTCTTTTCCAAGGAACAAAAAAAAAAATAAAAATAGAAACGTGTTTGGTAAAACTTTTGTTCCTGGGAATCGAAACAAGAAATAGAAAAAAGTAACTTTTTGTTCTCGAGAACAATTATGAGAATCAATTTTTCTCTCTCTTATTTTTTTTTTTTTCATTCTTCTTCCTTTTGGCCGGTCGTCAGCCTTGTCCATGGCCAGCAACTGGCTGATGAGGGCTGGCGACCTCGCTAGAGCATCGCCGTGGCTGGGCGAGCTCGAGCTCGCCCAAAATTGGCGAGGCTGAGCTCACTCAGCCAAGGCGAGGCCGAGCCTTGCTGACCGGCACTTGGCCTCGCCAAGCAGGGTGAGGCCAACCTCGTGCGCTTGGGCGAGGTTGAGCCTTGCCGATGGCCTAGATCTGGCAAGGCCGAGCCTCGCGATGGCCTGGCGAGGCTCTAGCGAGCTCGCCAGCCCTCGTGACCTCGCCTAGCCGATCGCTGGCCGCTGCCGTGGCTGGCGACTGGCAACCGGCCACAAAGGAGGAAGAAGGGAAAAAAAAGGAAAAATATAATAAAAATATTGAAAAAAAAAATAACAAAATTGTACAAGTTTACCAAATGCATTTCTATTTCTGGAATATAAATTTTTTGCATTTACTAAGCGCGTTCTTATATTAAGAAATTGTTCTTGAGAATAGAAATAAAAAAAAAAACTATTTCCATTCAAAAATTGTTCCTTGGAACAGAATGTTTACCAAACGCACTTTTAACGATAACTGAAGAGGCAATGAAGACAATCAATGTAAGGGAATCTACTAGGAAAAAAAACCTCAAGAAGTGTAATAGCATCCCAGTCTCAAAACTACGATCAACAGTATATAACCATCGAAACACGTTATCTAAGACGCTCGGAACACCATGTCATAATCAGCAACTTAAACTGTAAACTCTTTCTGATATATGAAAACAATCAATTTAACTTCCGAATCTATTGTTGAGGCGCATGCGAGATGGGCGCAATAAGGGGGCTTGTCATTCTTGTCTGCCGTCGAGCACTAGGGAGAAAAATTGTGAGATATTATGCTAAAAGCACAATGGTACTTACATTCAACAAAAGAAATTTCAAAAGATCTGCAAGATTTAGCCAGGAAACTATGAAGTATCTGCAAACTAATCTTCAAGGGGACTGGAACCATCCTCAGGATCTTTCATTTCAATTTGTAGAGATTCATCAAGAATTTCACGTCTGCAGCACACTGGTGAAAGCCTGGGCCTTTCAGATTTTCTTTGCTTCCTTGATTTACACTCACCTCTTAGCCCGTTCACAGATAGAAGGCGCATTGCTCATTCTGTCGTCCTCTGTGTACGCTCTCTTCGTTAACAAGAATCAAAAGGAACACAGAAGGAATATAGTACACTACAAGAAAACATCAGCAAAGGTCAATCTGCAGGGAAAGGAGGGAATTTGAGAAGAGAATTACTTGCAGCTTCGTCAACCATAACCATCGGACTGTTCTAAAGCCCCATGCTTCCTGTGAAATATGGACATCAGAACACGCACAAAAGAACTTGTTGCAAGTCTCTTGAGCTTGAACTTATCATCAAGTGGCCCTATCTTGCAGGAAGATGAGATGAGCCATTTTTAGATTTTGAAAGAAATTTGAAGTCCTAATCACTTCTGTTCACAGGCTTTGCCTCCGCAGCTTTCTGGACCTGACTAGTTTACATGCCTGGGTTCAGGTTGTAAGGTCCTTAAGGGGACTTCTTCACATGAAAGAAACTAGACTCTACACTCACAGCGATCTTCTTTCTTTGTTATTGCAGCAATGAATTCCCCATCCAGCTAATACTGGAACAAAAGCAGAGTTGAACCCACCAAAATCTTCAAAAAGAAACTAGCATTTATTGTCACTTTGTAACTGGAGTTGTGAAATCCCAGATGAAATTTTGTTCGAATTCCTGAATCCTGCAAAGATCTGAAATAATTACAAAGCTAGGTGGAAAGACAAGTTACAACTTAAAAACTAGTGTAGCATGCTTATTCATTGGCAAAAGTTCACTCTTTTAACTGATGCAGCAGAGCACGAGGTTAACAGTTAATTTTCTTGTTGGGTCAAAGGTTTTGCAGCGTGTCGAGAGGATCGAGCTTATCGATGCTGCCCCGCGTTTGTCGCCTCTCCAGCCAAATCCAAGCAATCCAGATATGTTCAGACAGAGAGCATAGCCCCCCAGCTCGAAGCGCTTGGATCACATCTAGACAAATGGAAGCAGGGCTAAGGAATGTGTGCATTGGTGGAAAAACATGGATACACACATTCCCAGACAAACCAATTACGGTAAAACCTACGGGAAACACATATGGATTCTTGGGTAATAGGTCTCCCGAACATTGGGTACCTGTCATTAAAACAGGTTTAATATTTTAGAATCAGGCCCGAGCCGAGTAGGGGAAGATATAGCTAGAAAGGCCATCCCAATAGAAACCAAGTAAACAAGTCTTTGGGAAATAAAAAAAAAAAAAAATAACTGCAAGTTTTTCTCATACTCTCTGTCTAATGGGTAGATATACACATTTGAATTTGACTATATTCCGAAACAGCATGTGGGATTTGGATTGTTTAATACTATTTCGTTATTTTAATTCCTCGTTGGATTTTTCTAACCATACGCTTCATATATTCTTGCGATTCCCCACAATCATCATCACGCGCAAGAACGCCTCGGCATCTATTTCCTCGTACAATGCGGATATATCATATATGCCACTGACCTCGACTCGCTCAGAAATCGCAGAATTCGATTCCCATCACTAGCTTTGACACCGACCCATCTCCCGCCTTTCCATTGACCTTCAGCTGGGTTCAGTCGCCTTCTTCCGCGAATTCGAATGCGGCTGAGAGGCGCTTGGTTGAAGCAGAGTGTTGTAAGTCTTAGCTCGAGTCTCGCCTCGGACTTGTCTTATTTCACTGCCTCGTTCTTCAATTTTCCTTTTCTGTGCGTGCTTGTGCGAGTGGGGAAAGTGGGTATGATGCGTTGTGCTGTGATGCTGCTGTTGGTTGCGTGACGGGCCATGTTGGTTCACTTGGTGTGGGCACTTGGGCTATTGCACGCCACTTGCTTGAAAATATTCCGCTGAGAAAGGTTGTGGGTGTTGGGTTCTGCCTATGAAAGGCATTGCGAGCGAGTTACGCTGTTCCCGTGCGCGGGTCTGTTCTGCGTGTAGCTTTTGCTGTGGGTTTGTCCTGTCCTGCAAGTTTCAAGTTGCTTTCAAGGCCGTAGTCTAGTTTGCACGCTAATATGCATTTCTCTTGTTTCCAGGAATGTCGATTGGAGCTCTCCTGAGGTCTCAAATTGTGAAGTGGCTTTAGCTCGGCGGCGTTGGAATGATAAAGACACTGGTCCTACCGTGCAATGTAGGCACAACTCGTCCCCTGTAGAACGTACTTCGTTCTTTATATAGTCTTTATGCGAAATACCATGATTGTTGTTTGGAATGTGCTTCAGTGGATACAGATGATTTATTCTAAGTTGCCAATTCTCTCTCAATGACATTAAGCGCTGAACTTTTGCTTAAAATTCAAAATCGTCCTTCTATATTTTTCTTTTTCCAAAAGTTTCCTTGTATTTTTAAAAACAGTCGACCAATTGTCCTTCCATCAATTTGTTCATAAGAGGTACATTTTTTGTGACTGTCACTGGAATGGTTCCAGGACAAATGGTGAACCATTTTAAAATGTAGGACCATTTTGAACAAAGAAAAAGTAGAGGGATGATTTTGAATATCGAGCCAGAGTACAGGGACCACTGGGGATATTAAAATGCTAAATTTCCATTTGTTGAATCCAGGGTCCAAAGTTCAGAAGTTATATTGGTACTTGCTTATTGACTTGTTCACATGTTGGGTTTCTTCACCTTTACCTTATTGTTAGGTTCAAATGCTATTTAGCTTCGATTTTGATACTACAGTTGAGTATCTCATTGAGGCAAATGCAGTTGAAAGTGTGTGCTTCCGCCCACTAGTGCCGGACTACAGTTGATTAGCTTGAAACTTCTTTATTGCTATCATTATCAATAGGTGGTTTTTACTTTTTAAGATAATTGATGATATTTGATGAATGCAAGTTATATGGGTAAATGGCTACATGGTAGAGTGATCAACTGGATTGGTAAAACGTTATGCAAAGGGTAAATTGAGTACATGCTTTAGAGGTCGTTCATTGGATTTCTGAATTTTATAGCATTCAAATTTTTTCTTTTATTGTAACTTATAAGCATTTCATGGCATTAGAATTAACTTCAAACTTCAATTCTAGTTCATTTTGAACCTCAATGCTAATTCTTCTATTGCAAGCTTCCTTGCAGACCTGTCTTTTACAAAATACATTTATTTCCTTTTAGGCTGTCCTAAATTTATGAAGATATCCATATGCATCATAGGTGTTGAAGTTCAATTCGGCTAAGATTGAAGGGCGTAATCTGTCAAAATCAAGAGGAACCAGGATGGAGTTGACTCTAACACAGCCTGATGATTGGCATCTTCACCTTCGTGATGGGAGTCTTCTTGAAGCTGTTCTCCCGCACAGGTCATCTATTTTTAGCTATATTTCTTTTGTGGATTAGCATAACTCATATGCATATGTTCTCTAGTCAATACAAATTATTGCACAATGGGAGGTGTCCCCGTATCTTTTGAGCTAGTTGCCTGATGTCACCTTCTTGTGTGTGGTATTTTCCACTTCTCCAGTGCGAGTCATTTTGGAAGGGCTATAGTGATGCCAAATTTGAGGCCTCCTGTCACTACCACATCTGCTGCAGTGGCCTATCGGGAATCCATCATGAGAGCATTGCCAGCCAACAGCAACTTTACTCCTCTTATGACACTTTACTTGACGGATTCCACAAAACCCGATGAGATCAAAGTAGCCAGTAAGTCTTACATTGCATCCAGATTCAGAGCAGTTCCTCATTTCTAATTGAATTTATATATGTACACTATTTTGACTTGAAGTTTTCTCTGCTCTACTATTTAAGAGGTTTGAAGTTTATTGAGGTTGTCATGCTCATGACCATTGTAAATGTTAACTCTGTTTGGTCTTTGTTATTTGAGTTTCTCATGACACTGCATATTAATTCACGTCGACCATGATCAAGTAATCATTTTTTTTAAAAAAAAAAATAAATTTGCTTGCTTTGTAAGATTTTGATGAAACTACTTGCCTGCTTCTAATTAATAAGATAATAAAAAGGAAAATTAGGCAGAGGCTGATAGATTTCCAAAATGCAATACAGGTAAAGTGCACTTTGTACCTTTTGAGCTTGTCTTGGTTGGCAACTTAATGGAATTAAGCTTTTTGGTTTGCTAAGGATAAATAATTTTTTTCCTGAGGATTATGTCCTTTTGATGGCTCCTTTGTTTTTCTCTTCTGTCCTTTTCATGATTGAGATCTTGTCAATGATTCCTTTTTGCAATATCTCTGTGCCAGCAGTTTCATTGACGTTCAGTGTTCAGAATCCAATTTTACAGAAAATAAAAGAGTCATTTGCCTCCTCTCTCTTTTCTTTTTTCAGAGTTAATTTGTTATTCTTCAGTGTTAGTCAAGAGTCAGTGATGATACTAATTGCATAAGCAGGACAGAGTGGTGCCGTGTTTGCAGTAAAGCTGTACCCAGCTGGCGCTACTACAAATTCTCAGGAAGGTGTTACCGATCTTCTAGGAAAATGCCTTCCTGTCCTTGAGGAAATGGTCAAGCAAGACATGCCTTTGCTGGTAACTTATTTGTTCAAAATTAATTGTTGTTAGCTATCTAGCCTTGAATTTTGATCAAGATTTCAGGTTTGTTACATGTGCAGATGGATTGTATTATGGTATGCCTGCTGCAATTTAAATTGGAGAATAATTAAATTGTAAGAGAACTAAACACTTTACCATGTCTTTGGAAGAGAGGAACAGTGAGAGCTAATGTGAGGCTAGGTGAAATCTGACACAATATTAGACGGTTTGGTAGTTTTTATGTATTGGTCATATGTATCCAAAGGTTTTTTTCTTTGTTAAGGTTTATACTGCTTCTTGGATGAAATTGCTGCAGGGTTGTTAAATTAATGGGTGCCTATCTATCCTTGTTTTTAGTAAATCATTATGCAAATGCGATATGCCATTTTCCTCTTTCATTATGGTGGTAGATTGACTAGAGAAGTTGCCGTTCTTGCTTAGAAATGCTTTGGATGCTACTTGCAGGTCCATGGGGAGGTTACAGATGCTGCTGTGGACATATTTGATCGGGAAAAGGTCTTTATTGACACTGTTTTACAGCCTTTGATCCACAAACTTCCACAGCTGAAGATTGTGATGGAGCACATCACAACATCTGATGCTGTTAGTTTTGTTCAGTCTAGCAAAGAAGGTACAATGCCAATTTATGGCTTTTTACTTTACCCCAAGCCCTCTTCTGACAAAAATTTATAAAGAACTGAAGAATAAGAGAGTGAATCTGAATCTGTATAATTTTTCAGGATTTATAGCGGCTACAGTTACTCCACAGCATCTTCTCTTGAATAGGAACTCTATATTCCAAGGAGGATTGCAGCCACATAATTACTGCCTTCCTGTACTTAAAAGAGAGACCCACAGTAAGTGAATATTTTTGTATGCTGCTGCTGGTACTATGTAACTTGCCTTTTGGTCTTGCTAAGCAATCTTAAGTAGCCTGGTGATTTAATGATGGGCTACATGCTGGTTTGAAATTTAAAGTCTGATAGGCCTATTGAAGTGTATTAACTGCTGAGCGATCTTCCCTTCCTGAATTTGCATCAATTACACATCTTGCTCAAAATTCCCCAAATCATGAGTAGTTATTCATCCTGATTGACACTGAAATGAGCTTTTCCAGAGCAGTGTGCTTAAAGCTTATTAATTTTCCCAAATTTTACTTGTAGAAAACTTATTTTCTTGAGATTCACTTGGTCATGTTTGATGCCATCTAGGACAGGCCATTGTGGCAGCTGTGACTAGCAGAAGTAAAAAATTCTTCCTTGGAACTGATAGTGCTCCTCATGAGAGACGAAGAAAGGAGTGTCCTTGTGGATGTGCTGGTATCTACAATGCTCCAGTTGCTTTGTCACTCTATGCTAAGGTCTTTGAAGAGGTACTTTCCCATCTCTCTGACCCACCCCCCCACCCCCCCCCCAAAAAAAAAAAAAAAAAAAAAAAGAAGAAGAGGAAATCAATTTACCAATCAAGTTCCCAACAGGTTGACGGAATTTGTCCATAAATATGGTCTTGCACCTTTTATTTGATGAATTGTCAAGCAATGATATTGTGTAATGTGAAATTTCTTGTTTCTAGGCTGGCATCAGTTTGATGCATCTCAGCCTTTTAATTTGTTTGTGAGATTTCATATTATACTTGAATATAAACTTCCTTGAAGGATGTCATAGTAAATTTTCCAGTTGACATGTGAAAGTCTTCAAGATTGTTTATTTAAAAATCCAATTTGCTTGCTCGAAATGAAAAATCTCTCTAATTCTAACTGCTACATTAATTAGATTTAATACCTATATCATACTTCTATCAGTGAAGGTCTCAAGTCAGGCTAGATATACTTAAATCAGCAATGGTCCATGCACCCATTCTCTGATGACTTAGTAGTTAGGAGATGTCATTCGATATAGAAAAGTAGGAGAAAAGACATAAGCGAGGTAACTGAGAATGCCTGCATTGTGTTCTTGTCTGCAACTTTTCTGTAGCACAGCTATGTGCACTTACTAGCTAAAAGTCCTGGCTTGTCATTGTAGTCTTGCAGGAATAATTATTTCTTCTGTGAAAGTTTTAGAATCTGAAAAGAGAAGAAGAGAGTAAGGACATGATGACCATATATTTACTCAATGACTTGATAGTATATCACATAAGAGCTCTAATTAGAGAGCACCGAGAGAAGACCCTACACCTTGTTTCATACTTACCTAATAACCGATTTATAAAATCACTACTTATACATCAACTTCTCGAATCTCAGTTGGCAAGTTTGCCTGAGCTGATGTTTTAATATTATGTTGCTGTGACATTTAGCTGGATCTAGCCATTGAAAGAAAGTGTTCTCTTATGTGGTCTATATATTAGCAGTAATACATTGAAGCTGTTCTCTACTCAAATCAATTTTCTCCTAGTAGGTATTAAGGATTAAAAGATGCATGTTGCCCTTAAATTCAATAGTTTAGTCCTCAAAGTCATGTGGATTTGGTCAACTTGTGTTTAGGTTCATACATTTGCTGTCTTGTTGATGGACACTTCATTAACCCTTGTCATCTAATTATTTGGCATTGGTTTTTGCTACCTAAATGGTAACATATGCTGATAGCAGTTCCTTATTGATAGGCAGGGGCACTTGACAAGCTAGAAGCCTTTACTAGCTTTAACGGGCCGGATTTCTATGGGCTTCCAAGGAACAAATCGAAGATTACGTTAAGGAAGAATCCATGGGTTGTCCCAGAATCTTTCTCCTTTCCATTTGGCGAGATCATCCCAATGTTCGCGGGAAAATTGCTTGAATGGCAACCACTTCTTTAAATGACAAGATATGTTATAGTAAATACTCAAAGGTACCTTTCCTGGTTAATTTATATTACTGTTGCAAGGTTATCTATTTCTGTTTGTAAGTTAACTCTAATAACAATTAAAAATTGCGTATTCAACATGGCTTGGATAATGTGTGGGTGTGTCTGCTGTTGGGTGGGTGGGTAGGAGTGGACGTTCATGTACATGTGCATGTGTGCGTTCGATCATCTGCTGATGTACTACCGTGCGGATGTGCAAGCCAAAGTCCGTATCTATGAGTGAGCCTGTGTGCGCGTGCCTTTCTTTTTGCTTATGGCATTGCCACTCCATTTGTTTTACACATATAGGCATGTCTGGAGTTTCCTACTTTCATTCGAAGTGTAAATATTAATCCATGTCACTTCATTCTTCATTTACGCAATTCGCATGTCCCATCTGATTTCAGCTTAATTTTTGTTTCAGGCAAGGGCATTTGCACGTCAGAACACTGGCTTCATAGACTTTGAAGAAGACTTTTTCAACTTTGTAGCATGGACTATAAAATAACCCGGATTGTCCTCAACGAGATCTCTACCCTTCGTTCTTCAATAAGCATCAAGCTTCTGAACAGATTTAAAACCATGTTTGTGTTGTTTTCTTAATTATTTGCTCTGGTTCAGAGAATTTGAATCAGATTTGGTGTATCCACATTTTAGGTTGCTGGAAGAAGACTTCTTATTTTTAAATTGCTAACGCATGAAATACAATGCGCCGTGGCTTTGGTAGGGCACTCTTGACCGGAAAGACTTGATTGCAATCTGCTTTCGATCCCTTACTCCCTTGTCGACCACGGAGAAACTTCCTTCCCCAACTTTTCTACCCCCTTCCCCGAAGGCTATGCCGATGTCAACGCACAGGCACCACCTGGGGAGACAATATCTTCCGTCGAAAGTGGATAAAATAAGAAGACCAGCAAAATTAGTGGAAGAAAAACGGCACGTTTGGCTCCACCTTTTGTCCAGTCTTCCAATTCCCAAAAGAAGCTTTCACAAGGTAAGGTCTAGACCACCTTTTGAACATCTTATCCGTTTGGTAAAGTTGTTCCATTCGAACCAAGGTTCTGGGAATGCACTGAGAAGATATGAGGAAGGTAAGAAGTTCAGAACATTAGAACCAAAAAGTCTAAGAACACGTGACTTCGCGAGTAAACTTCTCATCGACCTGCAAACAACCGCACTTTGGCGCTGTGATGGATAAGAAGAAAGAAAGGAAACCATATAATATAAAACATGAATGGTTGCATGACGTACTAGAAGGATTACATTGGCATATTGTTAAAAAGTTTTAAGACTAATATGGTCAAGATTGAATTGGTATAAATGTAATAGGTTTATAACTATTTTGGTAATTTTTCCTAAGATTGAACTTTGAGTCGGTGCTACAAACATAAAATCGTTTGTAGTCAGTGGTGTGGTGAGTTGGACAGTTGCCGTGTCTATGTCTAATCCACAAACATAATTAGAAACATGGACATGGTTCCTATGGTGGAAAAGAGGCAGAACTATTACACAAATGTAGTAAACGTACCTAAGTAATGATGAACAAGATCCCGTGAAACTCACCCTTTTAATATCGTAAATGAACTAGGTTTCATGTAATAACAACTTACTAGGAAAAGAGGCTTTGGTTTAACCAATTAGAAGTATAAAATAGGGATTTTCTAGTATAATAATTTTTAGGCCGCTATAAGAGTAACAACATGTTATGAATTACAAGTTTTTAAAAGAGTGGACACCACAAAAATTTCTAATTACTTTTTTTTTTTTTGTGGCCTAAAAATAAGTTGTTAATATCACAATAGATTAACAACATTTACATATGCATAGATATGATTCTAGACTCATAGTAAGAGGGTTTAATCGGGAGCTGGCTCAATTGGGAGAATTAGGCGGCTGTCTCGATAAGTTTTTGGTTTAAGTTAGAACAGATCTGATATCGACTAAAATCCAGACCCATCGTTTCTATCGTTTTGGAGTCACATTTTCAATTTGAAACTCACGTATAATCATCTAGGAATCTTCGTCCCCACAAGAGATTCGTCACAATCATAAATTAATCACGTGCTTATATTAGTCAAATCTCCTTGAGGCTTATCTTAGTTAAATCTCCTTGAGGCTTATCTAAACAACTTTAGGGTACATCTTTTTATCCTGCTGACTCATTCTAGTCTCCACTCAAATCATTCTAGTGAAAAAGAAGCGCAGCAGCCTCAACAGTTTTTGGCCTTTGGACGGTGGACGTGGTGGGGGAGAGGAGCATCTTCACTTTGCTTGCAGGAGCTGCAACCAAAAACCGGTCCTCCCTCCCTCCTTCCAGGAAGCCCCATGCGACAGCAACATGTCAAGCCTCCATAACCAGGTCACTGTTGGTTGACTTGGCCGGGTCAAGCCTCTTTGATCAGGGCGGACAGGACAGTCGGACGTGACTCCTTTCTTCATTTACTGTCGCATCCGCGGGAGTCTGGAATACGCCAAAGGCCGCAATTCCTACAGCGTCGTCCAGCCGTTCGCACTGGAGCCGTTGAAAGACGACGAATAGGACATCGTAAATGCCGCAGGTCGGGTCCACCGCCTTTGTCCCGGCCTCAGGTGCCAGCCGAGAAATTTCCAAACTCTCTAGAGAGCGGACGGTATTGAATCCGGTGGTCCCGAGGCCACCGCGCCCGCCGGATTTAGGTGGCATCTGTTGGCTTATTAGTGGGCAGAGCCCGAGGTGTGACTGCGTCAACAGTATGTGCAAAAAGACTTATTTATTGTGAAAATTATCAAAATAGTTATAAATTTATTATAATTGTACGGATTGAATTATAGACATTTTGCACCTGTGTTGACAATGTGGCACAACTGACGTTAATGTGATACGACCGACGTTGATGTATATAATTTTTAATAATATTTTTATATTTTTTAAATTTTTTATTATTTTTCTATTCTTTTTCCTCTTCCTTCTTCCTCTGGTGGGCGAGGCTCAACCTCACCCACTGATAGTGAGCCTTGCCCACTGATAGTGAGGTGGGCCCTCTTCAATGGCCAATTACCTCCGTCTCCGTCTCGTGATCAACCAAAGAAAGAAGGAAAATGAAAAAAAAATAAAGAGAAAGAAAGGAAAAAGAAAAAAATGATAAATATATTTTGAGAAAAATATTAAAATTATATTAGAAAATTATCCATATCAACATCAATTATCTTTAAGTTAGCTATTACTAGCCAAATTCATTGAATGGGTGAATTAATATAAATACAAAATGTTTATGATATTTTTTTTTTTTTGTGATCGAGGACTTCGCCACATGCCCCCTGTGCCCGAAAGGCTCTTGACGACTGGGCTCCTATACCTCAGGGAAGACTAACACAGCAATCCACCGCCATAACTCCCCACTTAAATCGCTAGCAACGCAGGGTTTCGAACTCTCGACCTCAGCGATGAGGGAGGGATTCTCAACCAACTGCGTTATCCACGGATGAATAAATGTTTATGATGTTTATGATTTAATTGATAAAAAAAGAAAAAAAAACTATTGAGGAGTAAATTTGCATAATTACAATAGGTTTAAAACTTTTTTTTGAAGTAATTCTCCTCTTATCAATCCTATTGATGGGGGCAAGTACATGATCGACCGTTCAAGATTTGCATCCAGCTTCCGTAGATTCTCTTGTTGTATCTCATGATGGATTGATTTGGGTGGAAAATGACTATCGTTGATGAGCACATAGGAATGACGCAATCTCCGTTATGATGCACACTGCGGAATGACGAAGGCTTTCCTAATCAAAGCAAAACAATGTACAAGGAAGCAAACGGCGAATTAATTTTCTCCTCCTGAGCAGAGCTTGAGGATTCGGGCTATAAAAATCCATCTATAGGAAACATGATTAGCCAAGAATCTGTATCTTCGAGGTTAAAAAACCAACACGGTGCACATAGATTAGTCCCCCGATATGACTTCGATTTCCTATACTTTTAAGGATGACAGTTCGAGCAACTCAGCTGGATTTTAACTAGAGATCAATGGAGATTCCTCGAGACTGAGATTTATCAGGCTGGCGTGTGATTTTCTTTGAATATAATAAATCGAAAAGCGATTGACCGAGGAATTTAACAGCAAATCAAGCAATCAACAAACTTTTAGCTGCATGATGAGTAAATAAGCGTGTGTATGCCTTGAAAATATCATGAACAAAGGGCTTAGCTTAAGTCGTTGTCCGTGGCGAACAGGGCAAGTCTAAAAATGTTGCCCCGGTCTACACGATAATCTGGCAGACAATGAAGATTGATTTTCCCGAATTGGAACGAAAAAGAAAAGGAAAAGACAAGAATCGCCGCCAGTGCCACGTGTAAAATTAGTGTTCCCACGGTAGAAAATTTTCCAATATGACGGCTGACGGTGACGAGTGACGTTGATTCCTCTCCAGTTGATGACTCCGCTTTCCCGACGTTGCCCCGCTCGCGTCATCCATCGATTATTTCTTGCTTACGACTAGCTTTGCCACTAAACTTAATTTACAATACTTTATTTCGATTTCCGTCCTACAATGGAATTAAAGACGTACAATTATGTTCTTTTTAAATGAATAAAGCATCTATTTTGCAATTTCATAGATAAGCCGTACAATTTATGTTCCCTTTTAAATGAATAAAGCATCTATTCGCAATTTAATAGGTAAGATTAGGGGAAAGAGAATGTGAAAAAGTGAGGGCAAAACTTGTCATTGACGAAGAACGGAATGGAGAGTCTTATAAAATAATATATCACATTAAAAGTGATGGACACAACATACGCAAAAAAGCAAGAGAAAAGATAAAATATTCGATTCCTTATATCATTAACAAAAATCATATTATTCACGTGTGAAATTTCAATGTGATATTTCGTAATACCGAAGTTACTGAACGCGTGACATAAGATTGAGCATCCTCTAAAAAGAAATTGATAATGAGTCTGGGTAAAAGCTCAATTCTTTCAATCGTGTATTGGGTAGTGTTAAAATATAACTTAGTACGATTGATATTCGAAGATGGCTCGTTTATAAATCTCTTCCGTAAATCCGCTAAGTTTCCTATTCATACACGTGCATCATAAGATGAATTATTGTGTGGGTTGGATTAATAATTCACCGTACAAGGACTTACATCGTCCCACCAAGTCAAACACAGGTGGACGATAGCTATGACGATATCACTTACTTTGAATTGCTGACCACATAACTGTGCACTTTGGCCTCTTTCGCACAGGGGGCATGAGCTTATATAATCGAGGGCGCCAGTCCGAGGAACACATTTCACAAAAAGACGACCATCGTTGTCATCGATAACAATATAGTATCTGTTTTTCATGGCTTTGTCCCTCGTGAACGTCATAGGGAAGGAAATGGAGAGGGGTCTTCAGCCTTCGACTTCAAGAAGAACGGAGAGGAAGATCATTGAGAAGAACCGGAGGAATCGGATGAAGCATCTCTACTCCGTGCTCAACTCCCTCCTCCCCTCTCAGCCCTCTGATCAGGTTTCTCTCTCTCTCTCTCTCTCTCTCTCTCTCGATCGACTGTTCGTGTTCACCTGTAAAACTGGGGTTGCGAATTCGTGTCACTGGAAAAGGACTAATGTAATATCAGTTCATGTCGATTAGCGTCATTCTTTTGCTTTTCGGGATGTGTCATATTTTGTATCCTCTCATCGTGTCGATCCATTTTTATGGCATTATTACATCTCTTGACAACCACCTGGATCATCGAGCTTCTGAAGTTTTGAAGCTTAGGCACATGATTGATTATTCTGGCATGAAGGTGTACATACGACGTCAATACCTCAAATACTTTGTCCCCTTCGTCCATTTGCATCTACTTGCACATGTTTGAGTCGTTTCAATTTTGAGAGGATCTTTGACATGATGAATAAATGCAGGAACCGAGATCACTGCCTGACCAGATAGATGAAGCCATAAGATACATAAAAGGCCTGGAGACAGCAGTGAAGGAAGCCAAGGATAAGAAAGAAAACCGGATGGGCAAGAAGAGACCCAGCCCCAGCACAAGCAGCAGCACGCTGGAGGCCGTCAAATCACCTCAAATTGAGATCAGAGTGAGAGATTCTTCTCTGGAGGTGATATTAACTAGCGGGCTTCGTGATCAGTTTATCTTCTCGGAGATTCTCCGGATGCTCCACGAGGAAGAGGTCGAGGTAATGAATGCCAACTTCTCCGTCGTCGGGAACTCGGTTCACCACCTGGTCCATGCAAAGGTACGTATTTAATCTCCATTTATTGAAATCGGAACTCGCCTTCTCATGGTACACATCAATAATTTTCGAGAGAAGCAGCGAAATTCATTCTCGACCTGAACCGGACGTGGTAGGATTTAGCCGATAAAATTTTTTTTTCCTGATAAGACCTAATTCTTAGAGTAGCTTCATATTTATCGGGAATTTCTTGATGTTTTTGCAGATCGGTGAGTCCAGTTTAGGTGCTGCGATGATATCTGAACGGCTGAAAACATTCGTGAATGGATCCGCGGCCGATGGAGGTCATGAAGAATTTCATCCAAAGTTATGGGACTGTGGACTAAGTCCTAACATATGGAATTTCTAGAACCTCTCGGAAGAAAAACTCCAATGCTTCAGCCTGTGAATCTAGTTAACATTGATTAGAATCTTCGATCGAAAAGCTTTTGTTTACTTGAGCTGTGAAAGAGTACTTGAAATGTAGTGCAATAATCTATATTTGGAGATATAATAAAGAAGATTATCATCAGTCTCCCCTCCTTACCTCAGTTGAAGCGCTACTAGTTAGACTGCATGATTAAAATTTGCTGATTGAGACTCCCCCTTTAATTTCATCCGATGCATGAATCATATAGCTTATATTTGCCAAGAATGTTTAGAAAAATGGGTTGGATCGGGTCGAGTTGAGTCGAAATTTACTGATGGGAAAATCAAACTTTGTGATTATTGTATTGATAATGATACAATACTACAATGTATATCCTCAATATACTCAATCAAGAAGGATATTTTTGTGCTTACTATCCGAAGTAATATGTTATGTAAGTATTAAACCATCTTCATCCAATAGTTTAAGCTTTTAAATAAGTTAATAGTGGTCCTACAAAATTTTAAGTCTAGCATACATGCGAAGGGAGCATTATAATATTTAAATTTTGAACCATGCAATTACCTAATAGCTTAAGATTTTTTAGCAGTTGGCTCTGAGATTCCAATCTTTCTTTGTCACTCATTTGCCTCCTTTATTATATATGTCCATGCTTAGTCTTAGGTGAAAGTTTGGGGATAATTATCAAAAAAGTCATAAATTTATTGTCCATATATCAATTTAGTTGTAAAAATTTCAATTTAGCCATTTAAGTCATAAACCTTTAGATAAATCTTTCTACTAAGCCATCACCAAACTTAGTAGAAAAACAAAAAGGAAAGGGCCGTGAAGCCCTCCTTGAACTTAGTAGAAAGAAAAGGAATTAAAGAAAAAAATTAAAAAAAAAAGCAAAAATTGTTCATGTCAATACCTGCCATGTGAAGCCCTACTCACTTAGGGTTTCCTCTCTTCTTCTGAAACCGCTGCCTAGCCCTCTCTTTGTAGTGACATCCCTGATGTCTCCCTATCTTTCTATCTCCTCATCTTCAAGACCTCTTTGTTGATTTCATGGATGATGTGGCTGACTTCCTCCGCAAAAGTGGAGAGTTTTGTCTTGAGAGCTTAGAAGTTCGAAGCATGAGTGTCTCGGAAGAATTTGCTCTTTTGGATTTTTTCGCTTGCTTCGGCTCTAGTGCTTGCTCCAGATAGTCAAGCGCTCTGCAAGTCTCCGGGGCTCCTTTGCTGCTGTCTTCAATAGTTAGCTTAACTGGTATTTCTTTTGCAGCTTTTCTCTCTCTCCCGATCTTGACCTAGATTTCTATTTGGATGCTTTTCTAATTTGATCTAGATATAGATATGGGATTGACAAGGCATTTTCTGTACTCTTTCAACATGTTAGTGTTGCTCTTATCTTTATACGGTCATGTTGCTGGGGACATCAAACCTAGGCATGCACTACCTTTTGAGCAAACTGTAGCTACTAAAGAGGGAAATCTTGGCATGTGTTTATCATAGATGATGATGCGAGATTCAGTAATAAACTGCCAGTTGTGCTTTGATGCTATGATATATCTGTCTTTATGAAATTAACGTGTCTTTGCAGTAGGCTAAGAATTGGAAGGACATTTGGCTATGGAGTCTAAATAGTTGTTCCAGTTATAGTAGAAGGGGAATCCATTCGATTAGGAAAGGAAGATGCATTTTCCTAAGAAGAGAATCAAGTGACTTCTGGACTTTCTATGGCAAGGCCCTCTATCGATTGTTAGTTCCTCGCCATGGGGAGTTCTCTTTCTCCAGTTTGAGATCTAGCTGGCTAGTTTGAAAGTGTTTACTTTACAAGGGGTAATCTAGTAGCAGTACCGGTCCCGATGGTGATCTCTTTTTTTGGGGTCCAGGCCGGTACTTTTCCCATCCTGTGATCAAGGTTGTGATAAAAGCCTGTTTTGTACCAAGTTGATTCATTTTTTTAGATTTACTTGTTTTCTAGGATTTGCATTTTATCTTGAAGTTATATATATTTTTCGTGTGAAACGAAAATTTTCCTTTCAACTCCAAAAAAAAAAAAAAAGCCAGTCATGTTATGTAAGACAATAAATGTCCGCCTTAGCGATTGGCAACCAAAATTGGCCATAAGTGGTAATCTTTAAAACGTTTAAGATTAAATTGATCAAATTGAAAAGTTTATGACTGAATTGACATCTTTACAATATCTTTATAACTTATGTAATAATTTTTCCCGAAAGTCAATAGTCCTAATAAATTTTACAAATAGGTCGTCGATTTGTCAAACTAATTAAAAAAAAGTACACTCGTCTTATGTTTAAAAAGTTGATATATATATATAAAATATAAAAATTGCACAGAACGGAGTTTTGCGGTTTAGCCACATCGTCACAAAACTCCATTCTCTCCCATTTCCCTTACTTTTACTGAAAAATACAAACTAATTGAAAGAAACAAAAAAAATATCAATATTAATAAAAAAAATTGAGGATGCCTACTTGGAAACCATTAACTTCCCCATTAATTAGACAAAAACTCTTATTATTCTACTTTTCTTAAATTGATGTTCCTAAAAAGAATAATGTATAGAGAGGTTATTGGTAATGAGTTATAAATGTTAATTGAAGTGTGATTACTTAATTTTATATGTTGAATAATAAAAAACCCAAATTGATTGAAAAAATATTTAAAACAATGCTAAAATAATCAAACATGTTGAATGTGCCTTCTTTGTAACCGTTTTAAAGTAATAATATAAGAACCTAAATCATCTGACATTGATGTTACTAAAAAACATTAAAATGGATTCGTGCAACGGAACTCAATTATACCGCTTATTTAACATTGAGATCATTACACTCTCTCTTTCTCCTCCCAGGTTCTTTTTCTCTTACTTTCACACAGCCTCTTTCTTCAACTTCCATGGAGGGAAGGGTTTGAGCTAAATCTCTCCCCCTTCCCTTTTTCCTTTTTTCCTTTTTGGCTGATTTGATTATCTGTTTTCTTTTTATTGCTTTCTTGTTGAAGATATTGTTGCCGATGCTATTTGATCTTGATTGCGGGGAATCTTTTTGATTTATATTGTATATTTTTTTCTTTCCCTATTCATTTAAACCTCTTGTATTATAAATAGGTCTGTAATTACACATTGAAACATATAGAAAGAGCAACACATATTTCCAAATTTTTAGTTGCTTTCCATTCTCCAATCTTCTAACATGATATCAGTGCCTCCTGCCTTAGCCTATCTTTCGCATACCAACGTGTTGCATTTTCTAAAGGGAGGTATCATGCCTTAGAACCAAGATTCAAATTCTTGTGTCTGAGGGCAATGAAGAGTCTTTCAACAATTAGAGACGAGACAACATTCCTAGGGAACATCAAATAGATTCATTAGACAATAAGGGATGGTTGGGTACAACCCATTTTAGAGCCCATTCATCTAACCTTGGACATTTTTTTTTCAAGAACGTTCAGCGGTATCTGTGCCGGTCCGAATGAACCCAGGAGGCCTAGCCCAGAACCCCAACCTCTAGGAGCCTAGAAGGAATGGTTGATTAGGAGGAAGCCCACCACATGTTGCCGGGCCCAGTCTTGGATATGGATCGGGTTGGTCCTTATCGGGTCACAATGGATTGGGTCCATCAAGTTTTGGAGGAAATCTCTACTCGACCTACGGACCCGATTTTTGCTTTTTCGCAGGTCTCGCCTGTAGCTAGCCAGAACATGAAGATTCACTGGACACGTCCATTGTCGACGAACCCGAGCTCCGCCTCATAGCGTAGCAGCTCTTGGGACCAAAGAATTACTCTATATGGTCTTACGAGCTCTAGCAAGCATTGGTGACCAAAGACAAAGACGGATTTCTTGATGGCACTGTTCCAGCCCTGTTTGACAACCAACTTGCACGGCAATGGAGGAAGTGCAATAAGATCATGCAAACCTTGATAGGGGACTGCCTCACGGTGGAGGTCACCATCGAACTACCCTTGATTGAAGACACGAAGGGATTTTGGGAAAACTTGCGAGAAATGTATGGGAAGCTCGATAAGGCTAAAATTTTCTTGTTAACTCAAGCCCTATAGAGCTCAAACATAGAAATCTATCAATTTCCGTTGTATTCAATTGTCTGCTCTATGGAACGAACTCGAAATGGTAGAGAAGAAGTTGGAAGGACCCGAGACTACTTTGGCATAATACCGAGCCATGAAAGAACGGGAGAAGGTAACAAGGGTGTTGTTCTTGCAGCCAAAGCTTTGCCGGAGTAGTGATTGGCTACATCGAGGTTTGCCATGGAAGTTTTTTGCAAAACCTAGGCACCACGTTAGGGTTCCTCAAGGAAGAAGAAGATGCTTTTCATTCATCTTGAATGAATGGCCATGATCTGCTTGCTTGATTGGATGGCTTAGGGTATGCGCAACAAACAAATGAACGAGATTTAATCTTGGGATTGAACGGTGCAGGATTTTCAGCAAGATCAAATAGCTCAACTCTAATCCTCACCGCGCCTCAATCTAACAGTCCACATTACACCAAGTTAACACCAACCTAGAAAAGGATCAAACGGCTCGAATTTTGCCACATCATTAAACAAAGCTAGTTCCAACAAAGAAAAAGGTAAATTTTGTGATTATTACAAATGTCCTTATCACACTAAAGAAAATTGTTAGAAATTGCATGGAAAGTTAGTAGATAAGAAGGAACAGGACCTTTTTTGCATCAAATACTGAGGTCAATCAACCTATCAATAATGACCAGTTTCAACAAATTATGAGGGCTCTAAATCGGATGGGAATTTAGGACAAGACAGCCAATTATGCAAGTATTTCCTATTGTTAGATGAGCACTATTTCGAACAAAGCAGGGATTATTTATTTAGGTGTTGGTGACCATATAGTCTGTGATAAACATTTCTTTTCAAAAATTTACAAGTCCTCACCTTGTACCTTCATTCTCCTTCCAAAATATATTGATACTTCAGTTTCTAAAATTGGGGATGTTGAGCTTAGTTCATCCACCACACTAAAAAATGTCCTATTCATTCTTGATTTCCAGTTTTATCTCATTTTTGTGTCTAAACTTTGTGAAGAAAACTCCTGTTGGGTCTTTTTTAATTTTGATGTCCGTCTCTTTTAGGTCCTTTTTGACTGTGACATTGATGGGCTTGGGTAGAAATCATTGGGGGACTCTATTTTTGAGTCACATTTCCCAAGACTTTTGATATTACATCTTTTCCTTTTAATAATAGCATCTTATGTAATGTCAAAGATAACAAAAAAATATCTCTTTATCTCATCAACGTCTAGGCCACAGTGCCGTTTTTTCTCATCCCAAATGCCCTATATGTCAATTAGCTAAACAATCTCGAATGCCTCTGAAAAACACATCACGTGCCAATCAAGCTTTCTCACTTTTGCACATGGACATCTAAGGACCATCTCACACTCCATATCGTGATGGATCTAATTTTTTTTTTTCACCATTGTGGATGATCATACTTGAGGAACTTGGGTTTTTCTCATGCAATCCAAGGCTCGAGTACTTTTTGTTGTGACCTCTCTTTTTCCGTCTGGGGGAAAAGAAAGAAGGTTTAGGGGTATTTGCCTAAAGAGGCGGACCAACGGCCCTAGATTAGGCACAAGCTCTCTCAAGTGCAGACCTCACACGACGTTAGATTTTATTTTTTAATTCTTAACAACCTATGTATTTCTAGGAGTCGCCACTAACCTATTGGGGTCGGCTAGAAACCAATCAAGATGCGGGAGTGTGGTCTCGATTCCTACGCAACCAGAGATTTCTAAGAACTGGGACTTGTTTACACCAATGTTTTTATTAGCGCTCTTATGGTACCACTAACTTGGAAAATTGTTTATCTAAATGGCCACACAATCTTGATTACCGATTATAATTCTTATAAAACAGCTAAGCGTCCATGCAAATGTTTTTGTAGGTTTGTTTTCCTTAATGTCTAGACTAATCCTAACACAATTTAGAAGATAAATTTACACTCAAATTAATGAAAAGCGGTGCGTAAGTAAACATCCAAGAATTGAAATGACTTGAAAATAAATGCGGAAAAGGAAAACCCGATACAAGTTGGGCAAATAATATTACATGGCCTTGTTATCACGCCCCGGGACAGGACCCCCATGAGCAAAATGGAAATTTAAATGTGCATGAAATTACTCTAAATGCATGAAACTATTTTAAATAATTTTAATCTACACAAAATGGATTATTCACAAAAATGATTATAAAATATCAAAATAGCATTAAATTAGGAAAAAATGACCTTATAAAATTAATAAAATTTCATAAATGTCATTTTTGCCTTAATTTAATACCATCTATCACTTATATATATATATTTTTGAAAATTTTGATTTATTTGATTTTTTAAAAATAATAATAATTCCCTAAACCGATATATGTTAACATTGAACAACACAACACATGAATATCACAATAATCGAGCTTAAATCGATCCTTTCAAAAACGAAGATTGGTTTTGACATTTTATCGAATACTTGGCTTGCATCAAATCACCTCAAAACAGCTTCCTCGGGCCATGTTCGTAGTCTTCAATCTTGACCCATAAGTAATCTCACGTGGAAGCAAAGTATCAAGGATATACTATTACATGTAAAGAACAGGTTTAGCTAGAAATCACAGCTTGGAACACGCAAGAACCAAACTGAAAACGGCCTCCAATATGCGGGTTGGAGCCGTTTTGCAAATCTGGTTTTGAACCCAAGTCAAACAGACATGTCATGTGCCCAGATTGAAGTCTTGACAACCATCGTATGCAACATCTATATAAAATATTACTCCATCCGGATGAAAATAGGTAATATGGACTTTCAAATGCAACGATTATCACAGAGAACGATCAACCGGACACATCAAAATGAACTCTCCAAGAAGCATATACATGCATGATCTATGCTGGCCAACCATGTCTCAATGTGGATTGGTTTGGTTTTTGGCTCATGTTATAGACGGTCTCATGGTTCACAAGGAGATTTAAAGACTAAACCGGGTTGTCCTATGTATTATTTGTACTCCCATATAACATTCATCGAAGTCAACAACAAAAAAAAGCATGTAAAGGGGAGTAACAAGTCAAGCATGTAGGGGTATTGAAGAGGTTTTAAACACTTAAAAAAATTTTCAACCTTAGAGAAATTAGTTTTCCGGACTAGTTTTCCTTTTGATTTTCATGATCAAAACATGTTCAAACTTGAACAAAAATGCATTTAGGATGCTTACCTTGCTTCATAGTTTCTTTTGCAAGTGACTCTTGGCCAAGGAAACCAAGAAATTGTCCTCGGGGGGGGGGGCACGTGGAAAATGGCTTCTTCAAACTGAAAGTGAGATTTGCAGAAGAAAAAACTGACAACGAAGGTTTTCGTTAACCTCCAAAATTAGACTTCAAAACCTCTTTTGTTGGAAAAATTTAAACCAACCCAAACTATATGTATTCTAGTTTGGTTTGTAAGTAATTTATTTCCTCATTTGTCTCTCAATTTTCTAAAACATACTCGCTTTTCCTCACTCGTGACCAACCATGCTCAACACTAAAATCTTAGGACTCCCCTTGGCCAGCCAGGAAGGTATCTTTTCGGGGGGCTTTATGAGGTCTTCCCGATCTCCATTTTGGACATGTGATCTATGGTTGGAAAGATCTTCGAGTGAAGTTTCACTTTATAGTTTAAGGTTTGTGCTAATTTTGGCCGCAAGTTTGTGAAAATTTCATTTTTCTCTACCAAGGTCGGTCTGAAATTTCTAGGTTTTTGCTTTTCTGGAGTTGCTTTTGAAGGTGTCTTTGGAGAATGATTGTGAGCTCTCTTTAGTGCCTCTTGTCTCCTACCTATTATCCCTCAAAATATCTTGCTTCATAGATCTTATCCACTACATTAAGTAATCTCTTGATCGGCTTTTTGCTCTCCTGCCAAGCCTACCAACTGAGCTAGTTCACCCACTTTCTGACTTAGCCAAAATTTTCAAATTTTACAGCTATTGAGTGTACGGATTTTGCTGCAATTTTCCCGTGCTTTCAGCAGCTTATCCCTGACCAATTTTTGTCCACCTGTACTTCTAATTATGGTCTTTCATCATGTGCAGAGATCAGGCTAATTGGGCAGCTGAGGAGAATATGGTGGAGCCACCAAGTTGCTTACTCAGCAGCTTCGAATTGAGACTAACTTATGGACTGAGATTTGGCAGCTTTTTTGGGTGCTTTAATCCATCAATTTGGCTGCGGTTTTTGATCAATTAGCAAGCTCATGTATAATAGTTTAAGATCTTGATCATTTTTCGCAATTGTCTCCTCTCAATGTTTTAAGAAAGTCCCTCAAAGTTAGTTATTTTCTTGTTCGAGAATGCCCAATTCAATGCAATTTGGTCCTTTTTGCCCGATTCGATTAATTAGACCTGAACCAAGTTCAATTTCAACTCAATTGGGGGACAAGACGATGATTTAAGGGCTCGGGCGCAAATTTTGCAAAATGGTTCATCAACTTTTGAAAATTGCATTTTGGCCCCAACTTGCCATTTTAATTCCAATTTGACCTCCTGGACTTGGCTAGTCACATTTAGATTATTGGCCCCGACTTTTTTCTTTCTTTCTTTTCTTTTCTTTCTTTCTTTCTTTTTTTTTTTTGAGCAAACACATCTTCCATTTTAAAAAACTATAATAAATGCCTAGATAATCTATATGCAAGAATTGGGCATGAAATATTTTTGTGGAAAAACAAGTTTCCATTTTTCGGAAATGATTTTTGGATAAAAATTTAGGTATCAACACTTTCTCATCTCAAGAATTTCCTTATCTTGATTAAAAGTCAGTTTAACAAATCCGTACAACAAATTTGCATTGATAATGCCCGTGAATTCTTTAATCATGGATGCTCTTCATCATTCATTTCCAATGGAATTCTTAATGAAAGTTCCCGTGAGTACACTTTTCAACAAAATGGAATTGTAGAAAGAAAACACCGTCATCTATTAGAAGTTGCTCGAGCTCTTAAATATCAAGCCTCAATTCTAGAAAAGTTATGGGGAGATTATGTGGTCACAATCAATCGGATGCCATTTCATGTTCTCAATGGAAAAACTCTTTTCCAATTATTATTTGGGAAACGTCCGGGCATTCATCACTTTTGTGTTTTGGGGTGTTTATGCTATGTGTCTACTGTAGACCCTCGGCACAAATTGGGTCCCCATGCCCTCTAGTGTGTATTTATAGGATATCTTACTCTTCAAAAAGGATATTTGGTTCTTGATCCATCCATTGGACAATTTTTCATTAGCAGAGGTGCCATTTTTCATGAAGGTATTTTCCCTTTCTAGGACAAGTTATGTTAATATCAATAGGACAATTTTGTTACATCTCATCGTCTATTTTTAAGCGAAGATGATCCTCCACAGGCACTAGTGATTATGCTTCTACAGGTGACACCTCCTATAGCATCTTTTTATATTGATGCAAGACTTGTTGGTAGTTTGCTTTATAAACAAATTGAGATGTGCCTTGTTCCACATCAAAAAAATGTGAGCGCGCACGTGGATGGGATTTGATACTAACCAACGATCATTATTTTTATTTATTAAAATTCGGATTTATTTTTATAAAAAATTAACCATAGTGTTTCATTGAAAAAGTGCAATTGTTCATGAAGGAGTTACAATTATTTTTTATTTATTTAATTTAGAATTTCATTATTTCTTCCAAGGGTTATCTTATCGTTGGTACTTGTTTAGATAAAACTTCTTAATTCTTGGAAGGTTGTGTCTATTTGGATATAACTTCTTGTTTTTTACTATAAATTACGGAATGTGTTTATTCAACGATGATCTTCCTCTTCTAATTTCATTTTCTTTTAATATATATATATATATATATATATATATATATAACCATTTTTTCCAATTGTTTCCATTCAGAGATTCTGGAGAAAAACTAAAATTGCTGTTTAGTATTCTTAATCGAGGTTTTGTTATATTTTTGAGGAAATTTGCCGGTGACCATTAGCAACATTGTGGGGGCAAATACTTCCTTAAAAAAAAATGATATAATGCCTCAAAGTCTGACTTCGTTATTTTACCCAATTCATTTGAAGATATTCCCAACAATTTAAGGAATTAATTATTGCAACAATGGAGACAGAGTCTATTAAATTCAAGTTTTACTTGGCGCTTTTGTCTTGCTTTGCCACTAATGCATTTCTGCTCAAATCGAGAACCAGGCTTACGCACAAAATGGTATAGCATCACTGGAGGGGCTGAGAGATAGCATTAAGGATACCATGGATGAGGATACCGAGGGCTTTGGGTGTAAGGACCCAGGCCTCACTGTGTAATATTGTTCGCTTTGGACACTGAGTCCTCACGGCTTTAAAACGTGTTACACAGATTAGAGGGATCTAAGCCTTATAAACACATTGGGCCACAGTGAGGGCGCTGTGCCTTAAGTGTCCATGGACATTGAGTCCTTATGGCTTTAAAACGCGTTACACAGATTAGAGGGACCCAAGCCTTATAAAAGCTCCTAGGACTCCCTCCCTAAGCGATGTGAGACATGAGAAATGCCCTTAGCCTCGCCCGCTAACTGCCGATGCGATTTTAGTCCGTCCCTTTGTACTGCCCCTGGTCTGAGTCGTCACACTAGGGACAAGGATGATTTTGTTTTGGAGGAAGCAATCAATGAAGGAAATCCTAATGGATATCCGTTGATACAAAAGAAGATGTGCATACGGAGGAGATTTCGAAATCTTCGACAAAGGAAACAAATATCTCTAGTGATCACATGCCGTGATAAATGCCTTGAAGTTGTTTGCGCCGGATGGGTACACCATGCAAAAAATGTTGAGTGCTTGCATTGGTGCAGCGCATTGGAATTGTCTCCGCAAATTTTTCAGAGGAGCCACAGCCTCTCACCTTCGTGTCCAACTTTGAGGATGCCGAGACTCTGATCCATGAGATCAAGTGCAAGGTATGGCTCTAATTACACCTTTTGCTCTGGTTTCGATTTATACTATTTTGTTGATTCCGTTCTGTTTAATGGATTATTAGAGAGTGTTGTTACATGCGTGGGCTGATATGCAGTGCTCTATTTATGAAAGCAATTTGGAATACGGGCATGATGATGATTGATTTTGTCTTAGTTTTTGAGATTTCTCTTTCCCAAAAAATGGTTATAAACTCGTAACAATCAGATCTTTGTTTGGTGGGCTGCTAATGCCTAGCTATGCAGAAAGGCTTGAGCATTTCATGGAGAGAGAGGGTGGTTATGGCGGCGGTGGCGAGATTGAGCGCGCGACTTTCTTGTCGCTGTGGTTGTCCAGGTTCGTCTTCTATTCTTTCTACGAGAAGCATTTTGGTAAGCAAAGTTTTGCCAGTTCCGCTTAGCCCTACTATTCTCGCTAGTCCTTGCCATAACCTAAGGCTTCTGAAGGATGATGCTGACACTTGCCTAGATTCAATCTCTATTTTAGGGCCGTTTAGGCTGGTGCAGTTGTGGGGTACGAGAGGTTTTCACTCATAGCGTTGAAAACCCCGAATGGTCTCGAAACTTGCAAACCTAGGTGTGCTAGATGGCCCAGAGTAAACTTCAAGTTCAATCTTCCGCCGATGAGGTCAGTGCTCGAATTGGCACACAACTTCCAGAGGCGGCCTTACACTGCCAAATTTGAGAATTGGCGGCATTTATCGAACTATCGAGATACTAAAAGGTATCGGGCAGGGGGTATTGGGCAATGGTTCGTAAACTTGCAAAAGGTCTAAAACCAGAAGTAGAACTAATGGCCATGATGGATTAGATTCAGAAGTTGAATGTACAGTGCTTTCATTTTGGTTAATTACTCATTTCTTTCTGTTACTACTCATGCCCTCACTATTTAGAAAAGAAAGCTAACATTATAGCTAATTTTTTGTGGCTTTGCATATCTTGATAATTGCTTTCTTGAATGGAGTTTTAAATGAGAAAATTTACATGGAACAAAACAGAGAGTTTTGTTTTTCCTGGACATGAAGGGAAAGTATATAGATTGATTAAATCTCTTCATAATATTGATGATATGCGTATTGTTGGAACCAATATGATTGGAGTCATTGAGACTAAGAAGTATCTAACTATTATTTTTAAAATGAAAGATTTGGGTGAAATGGATACTATCTTGGTAAAGTTAAAAAACATTGTGGGAGTTATTCTTTGAGCCAAAGTGATTATGTGGAAAAGATGTTGAATAAATTTCAACATTTTATTTTCAAAGAAATGGGTACTCCATTTGATTCCTGTAGAGAGATTTTAATATGAGTGCTATAGGGTTTTTAATGCATGCGATACATTGTACTAGACACGATATGACTTATTCTGTGTGCAAGTTGAGTAGATACTAGTAATTCAAATGCAGAATATTGGAAAGCTGTTGCCAAAATTTTTGATTATCTTATTGTTCTATGATAATTCGGCTATATTAGAAGGATACACTAATGCTAGTTGGGTTACGAGTGTGAGAGATAAACAATCCACTACTGGATAGATTTTCACAATTGATGGTTGTGCTGTTTCTTGGATGAGTGAGAAACAAATGTGCATAACTCACTCAACTATGCAATTTGAATCATTGCTCTAGTAGCAACTAGGAAAGAAGTCAAATGGATTAGGAATTTGTTGTTGGGTATCAAATTATGACCTAATCCTATGCCTCATATTTCTATCCATTGTGATAGTTAGGTTACCTTGGCAAGAGCTTATAATAGCACTTATAATGGTAAGTCTTGATATATTAATTTAAGACATGAGTACATGGGACAATTGATTAAATATGGTACCATAACAATTATCTACATGAGGTCAAGCAATAATCCTGCTAATCCTTGACAAAAGCTTTACTAAGAGACATAGTAAATATGATCTCCCAAGAAATATGGCTGAAACCTTTTAATTAAAATCACCAGTAATTGTAACCTGACTTTTTTCTAAAACATCACTAATTATAAGGTTTAATGGGTAAAAACAAGTTATTGAAAGTGATTGTTTAATTAAAACGCTAGCTCTGTTATGAGAAGTTTGTATCATTAGTTAGGTTTTGTAGGTTGAATTAAATTCTTAATAACGCATAGTAAATTTGTGATGTGATAATAGTAACAGAAATATATAGTAAATACTTTACCTATATGAGCTTAAAAGCGGTAATGTTTCTTACGAAAGTTAGAGTTGCCTTCTAGAGAGTTCATGAAACAGGATCAAGCACAATGCCATAATAGTGCGGAGTAATATAGAACTTCTCGTCAAAACAAGAGGTTAGTGTATGTGCGGTATGTCCGATTCTATTATTTAAAAATACAAATTTAAAACTGAGCTACCTATTACTTTGATAGAATTTCGAGATACTTGCACTAAATAAATGTTTAACTCAAAAAAGACTTTTATGCATGTATATTAATCTCACGGAAATTTAGGCTGTGTATTTTCAACATTTTATTTTTGTATTTTTGTTTTACAAACAAAAGGGAGGATTGTTGAAAGTTTGTTTGTAAAACAAACTAAGATGTGCTTTGTCCCACATTGAAAAGATGTGGGTGTCCACGTCGACGAGATTTGGCACTAACTGACAATCTATTTTTATTTATTAAAATTTGGATTTATTTTTATAAAAAAATTAACCATAGTGTCCAGTTGAAAAAATGGGATTGTTTACGAAGGAGTTACGATGACCTTTTATTTTTCATTTAGTTAATTCCGAATTTTATTATTTCTTTCAAGGGTTATCTTAGAGTTCATATTTATTTAGATATAATTTCTTAATCCTCAGAAAGTTGTGTCTATTCTGATATAACTTCTTGTTTTTTGCTATAAATTACTGAATGTGTCTGTTCAATGATGATCTTCCTCTTCCAATTTCATTTTCTTTAAAAAAATATATATAACCATCTTTTCCAATTGTTTCCCTTGAGAGATTTTGAAGAAATACTAGAATTGCTATCTACTATTCTCAATCTAGATTTTGTTATATCTTGGAGGAAATTCGCCAGTGACCATTAGCAATGTTGTGGGGTAAATAATATTATGTCTCAAAGTCTAATTTTATTGTTCTACCCAATTCGTTCAAAGATTTATTCCCAACAAGACTTACACTGGATATGGAAAATAAAATATCCAATCATCCATCACCAGCAATATTTGAGAGACTTGTACTTTTAGAATCACCTATTTTGACAAATAATCCCTCTGTTGGGTCATAGGATAATGTTATGTTTGTACCAGTTAATCCTCGGCGTTCAGGCTGCACAATCCGGCCATCCATATGGACAATAGATCACATTTGCTTATCCTTGGACAAATTTGGTACACAATATCATGTTTCCTCCTATGTTGGTTTTGTTCATCTCTTGTCCAAACATATGTGCAGCATTAGTAGAATTTTTGAGCAATAGGAACCTTCATTCGATGACAAGGCGGCCATAGATCTTCATTGGCGATAGGTAATGGAAGATGAATTAGAAGCTCTAATGGAAAACAAAACTTGGGATCTTGTTCGTCTATTGCCTCATCGAAAACCCATAGGCTGCAAATGGGTATACAAGATCAAGTACAAAGTGGACGGGTTCATTGAACGTTATAAAGCCAGATTAATCGCGAAGGGATTCACACAAGGGGAAGGATTTGACTATATAGAAACTCTCTCCCATTGCAAAAGAAGTCACAGTGCGGTCTTTGTCTTTTTCTATTGCTGCTTTTCGTGATTGGTCCCTTTACTAGATGGATGTCTACAATGCTTTTCTACATGGTGATCTCGAAAACGAAATTTATATGGACCTTCCATCGGGATTTCGTAGATAGGGGGAGGATAACGTGTGTCGTTTTTTTAAGTCCCTATATGAGCTCAAACGGACTTCTCATCAATGGTATACCAAATTCACTATTGCACCCATAACTGCAAAGTTCTAGCAATCCAAGCACGACTTATTCACAAGGAAACAAGGTATATCGTTAATCTACTTGCTTATTTATGTTGACGATGTACTCATTATGGGGAATAATGCATCCGCCACTGAGAGATTTAAGAAGTAGTTACATTCTGCATTTCACATTAAGGATTTGGGACCTTCTAAATATTTCCTTGGGATAAAAATTGCATGGTCAAATATGAGCATCTATCTTAGCCAACGCAAATTTGTCTTAGAAATTATATTGAAAGTAGGATTGTCAAGTTTTAATCCAGCTGCTATTGCGATCGAGCGGAATATCAGGTTGACAACAACTAAATATGACAAATGATTGCCTATAAACAAGGATCCTTTGTTTAAAGATCCTTTTGCTTATCAAAGACTCATTGGAAAACTTATCTATTTGACCATGGCTAGACTTGACATTTGCTATGCGGTACAGATTCTTAGTCAATTTATGTATGCACCTAAACAGTCTCACGTGAATGCAACATCAAAAGTTGTGAAATACTTAAAAGGGTGTCCTGAATTAGGAATATTATTATCTTAGGATAACAACATGGAGATGATAGCATATTGTGACACGAATTATGCTAGTTGCCCCATGAGTAGAAAATCTGTTATTGGTTTTTGTATAAATCTGGGAGATTTTTCACTTTCATGGAAGATGAAGAAACAATTAACCGTTTCCTTATCATCCGCCAAGATAGAATATCAAGCAATGGCATAGACCAGCTGCAAGATAGTTTACAAAAGAGGCCTTGGTGTACGGGTAAATGAACCTACTGTTTTATTCTATGATAATGATGCTACACTCAAACTCGCGATGAACCCAATTTTCCATAAAAGGGCAAAGCATATAGAAGTTGACAGTCATTTCTTTTGAGACAAGATTCAAAGTGGGGTGATCAGAACAAGAGGAATAAGAACGACAAAACAGCCTACTGGCATTTTTACCAGGGCTTAATGCCAGAGGCAAGATTTGTATCTGTTAAGTAAGCTAGGCATCCATGATGTGTGTAGATTGCCAAGCTCGAGGGGGAGTGTTAAAGATACGGTTGCCGATGCTAATTGATCTTAATTGCATGGAATCTTTTTGATTTATTGTGTATATTATACATTTAAACCTCTTGTATTATAAATAGGACGATAATTACACATTGAAACATAAAGAAAGTGCAACACATATTTCCAAATCTTTAGTTGCTTTCCATCCTCCAAGCTTCTGACATTTTTTCCCATTTTGGGGAACTTCTCTCTTTTGATCTAGTTTAAATTTAGAAGTTTCTCTCTCCCATTTTGAGGAGGTTTCTATCCCGATCTAGTTTAATTTTGGAGTTTTTTGTGTGTATGATTTTGGGGTTTCGCTTCTCTTGGGTTTCGTTAGTGCACAAATCCAATTTCAAAGGAGGTCGAAGGAGCTTTGAGTGGAGGTTTCATTTTCACGGGTGTAAGATTTGTATGCGTTCAACCTTGTTACTTTGAACAATGATGGTGCTAGGAATGCCAATACTAGGCTTGCACTGCCGAAATGCAAAGCTATAACAACATATGAAGATTTTGCTATGTGCTCATATTCGGTGATCGGCCACTGATTTTGATTCATAAATTTGCTTTTTGAGCCCGTGACTTCTAATTTTGTTTTGATGATTCATCTTCTTATCTAGAGATTGTTTTGTTTTGAATTTGTCTTAATTTGTAATTGGCTTGTGTTTCTCTAGTATATATCTACAAAAGTGAATGAAATGTTCCTTTGAAAAAAAAAATCGACATTATTCCTTAAAAATGGATTCATGCCATATCTATAGAGGTTGTTAGTAATTACTCATATCCTTTTAGATATAAGTTGGATAAAAAAGTTTAACTATACGACTTATCAAACATTGATGTCCCTGGAATTTTTTTTTTTTAAATGGATGCAACTATTATAAAAGAGAGTTCTTTTGTTAATAAGCCATTAATGCTGATTTTGCTAAGAAACTGCAATAAATGTTGTTCATTAGCATGGATTAATTGAGTTTTGCAATACCGTATAGGTGATACAAATTACGGTCAATTTGGACTTCTAGTTGTCAATACACACACACACACACACACACACACACGCACGCATATATATATATGCGTGCGTGTGTGTGGTTCTATCTTATATTTATTTTACAAATCATTATTTAGGTATAAATACACTAGAAGTGTCAAAAATTGTGTATAGTGCTTAATTTAGTATCAAAAGTTTTTTTTTTGGATTACTTGAGTGCCATTTAAAAAAAAAAAACATTTTGAGTTGCTGGAAATCTGACGTGATTATATTTTATTAATTTATTAGTCATACGTGGATCGCAGGCGTGTCTAGTTAGCAGATAGCTTTTAAACAATGTCATCTAAAAGTTGTAAATAGTGATAATTTAAGTGCTAAATTTTGTTTTAAGTGATCACTTTAGTGCCAACCATGCCATGTGGAAATACCACGTGGACTAGTGTTTATAAAAAAATTGCCAAGTTATTTTATAATTTTAATTATAAATGCCACGTAATCAATTTGGTTGGAATTTCTCGCCGTCGGCACTTAAGTTATCGTTTTTTTTCTACGATTTGACACTTGAGTGAGCCGGCAAAAACTTTTTGCATTAAAATGAATGCCGTACACAACTTTTAGTACTTTTAGTGCACTTATCCCTCATTGTTTGTATTATGTGCTGTGCACAAGTTGCAAAACTCCAATTTCTCAGTTACACGCCAACTTAGTCCCCGAGAAGATAAGGAATCAAACTCTCCACCTCCTCAATGCATTTAAATCACCGATGGTTTCCTTCTGCCATCTTTTGCCGACATTCCCATATTCCATTCTGATGATTTTTAGATGATTTTATAGGCATCTATTAATTTCCATGTGTAACCCGATTCAATAAGATTAATTTAATTTTAATTGATAATGATTTTATTTATCATATCATTGTTGACACCTAAATTTTGCATAAATTAGTTAATTAAAAATAACATTAAAGGTTAGGAATTAGTCATAAAGAAAAAAACAACAAAAAAAGCAAAAAAAAATTATTCAAAAAAAAGTTAAACAAATAATAATTAAAAAATTAATTAATTAATTAATTAAAAAATATTAAAAAAGAAGAAGAAAATGGACGGGTTGGGCCGGATTCGACCTTGGCCCGACCCGCCCCTCTCTTTTCTTCCCCTCGTGCTGGGCCTGGCCCAGTCTCTTTTCTCCTTCGGCGGCCCGGCCCTTCTTCCCTTCTGCTGGTCTTCGCTCGAAGACTTGTAGAACCTGCAGAGAATAGAGAGGATGAGCGGCAGCAGAGAGCAGGGGGATCGGTGGCAGGCGAGTGGCGTGATCCGTGGGTCGGGGGGCAGTTCAGTCAGCAAGCTGGCAGCTACAGAGGCCATGCGCGCTTGCTGGCTGGGCATAAAACTAGAGGAGAGGACAAAGCAACAGCACGAAACCGGGAGGGAGAACACACCAAACACAGAGAGAAGCACAGAGAGAAACACGGAGGGAAGGGGAGGAGGAGAAGACCCCCTTGGGCCGTCGATCGCTGCGGTCGATTGCCGCTAGAGGTGCCGACTGCCTCCAACTCCATCGGAACCTCAGGAGGCAAAACAAACAGAACGGGTGAAAATTGGAGAGAGAGAGAGGCAGGGAGAGAATTCGAAAGGGAAAGACCGAACCAGAGGCAGGGAGCTCGAGGTAGTAGCTAGCTGTCGCCAGAGGCCCGTTCGCCCGCCGTTGTCTGCTGTAGCCCTTCCCCAGATAAGGTAGGTCCCATGAACCCCGTGGTCTTGTTTTTGGCAAATGCCGGGCCGGAGCTCGCGGTCGACCTGTTCGCGTGAGCTCCGGCCCACGTTGCCTTTGTGCTTCGCTCCCACGTTCCTCTTACATTATGTTCCAAGACCCTTGAAGCGTGTTCAGTGCTCGGTTGAGCCAGAATCCTTCGAATTCGGTAGTGCAGACCATGTGTTTGACAAAATTCCTCAAAGAAAACCGATGAGCAGCTTGCGTTTTAACGTTGGACCCACTCATTTTTGCCCCGTGCTTGCTAAATCCTTGTTGCTTTGCCTGTATTCGTTGTGTTTTCGAACGGTTTGCACAATATATTGGCATGTATTTGAATCGACGACTCGTTCCGTCGGAAATAGGTTAGTGATCGCCAGAATAGGTAGCCGACGGGGGCCGGCGCTGGTCGAGAGGGATGACCGGTGGGCAACAGTGGCTCGGTAACTTTCCTTGGGTGGTCGATACTTATGGAGTAGTCGGCGTCGGTCCAGCGAGGGAGCGACAAGAGCCTCGGCGTGTCGCGGCTACGGGAGAAGAGGGATCGAAGAAGATGATCTGAAAATGGGCAGAAAAAAAAAAAAAAAAAAAAGAGAAAAGAAAGCACAAAAAGATAAAAAAAAATAGGAAAAGAGAAATGGGCTTCGTTTTGGGCTGGCTTTTATTCTGTGGGCTGTTTAGGTTGAGCTGGAAATAGAATTTAAACCCTCAAATGGGCTAGAAATTGAAAATGGGCTTTGGGCTAAGAATTATCCTTTAAAAAAAAAAAAATTACGTGTGGGCCTAGCTTAACAGGGTGGAGCTCGATCTGGTCGAGTCGGACCAAGCTCGATTTGGTCGAACTGGGCTGGGCTAGACCGGACATAGTCTGGCCCAAATTTTATATTATTATTTTATTAAATTTTTAAAAAAAATTTTAAAAATTTTTTAAAATAAAGATTTAAAAAAAAATTAAAAAAAGTTTCGAAAATCCGAAAATGGTGGGATTTGGTTAGGAATTGCTATGTTTTGTCTTTTTAGTGTAATTAGACCTTTATTTGCTCGTATATTAATTATGTTGCATGTTTAATTTGCATATCTAATTATGTTTAATTGCACGTATTTAATTTTACTGCAATTAGGATCTTGATAGTTATGATTATTACTTTAATGATTACACACTTGCATGATCACTTCACATGTTAGTGTATAGGAATGAAATCAATCCAAACTGCCTGACAAAAATCATTTAGTTTAAAATGAACAAGATTAGGTACCGAAAGGGCACTAATTGGAAAATTAGTGTAATCAAGTCCCCGACCCTAGATTCTTTGGTTGCGTAGGAAGTGAGGTATACTATCATACCTTACTTGGTTTCTAGCCGATCCCAATAGGCTAGTGGCGACTCCTTTTGTGCAAAAATTTCTAAAGAATATCCTAATGTCATGCGGGGTATGGGCTTGGGAGAACTCACGTCTAATCATGGGCTTTAGGCCCGTCCTTTAGGCAATACCCCTAAACCTGTTTCCTCCCCCTGAGGGGTAAGTCGTGACAGCTTGGCGACTCCGCTAGGGAATTAGTTTTAAACTTGAGAGGATTTAGGCCAAAATTGATCTTGTTCAAAATTTTATTGTTTGGTAGTGAGGATCCTAAGTACATCCCTAACAGGTTGGTTGTTTAATGTTCATGTTGAATGGGAGGTATAAGGGGAAGTGTTTGTTCACCTTTGTCTTGCAGGAAGGTGTAGGAATGTATGGTTTATTTTTTATGTATGAAGTGTTGCTTGTCTATAAATTATCATGCCTGTGTTTCCTACATTGCATTACATTATAGCACACACAACCTGCTGCCGGACCTAGGCCGCATAGGATCACTTAGGATGGTGTTGAGGTATATACCACTCCGACTACAATCATGTAGTACGAGTCGCCCATCTCATCCCCGAAACTTCTTTCTTGATGTCAGAGGTCCCCACCCTGGTCTGCGAGCATGCGACACGGGTCGGTCCTTTGACGAAGCCGGAGTCATGGGTAACACGACCTAGCCGCGAGTTTGTTGGTTCAGTCCTGTGATCCCATAGCTCCATTTTGGGCCTTCTAGAGTAGAAATCGAACCACTGTCTATGCGCATGTCTATGGCATTGACATCGCTACTTAATGATAGGGTAAGTTTTTGTTTAAATTCTTTTCTTTGCAATTTACTTATTCGCTTTCTTTTTGGTTGGTCCACAACAAATTAGGTTGATCATACGATGGGGGTACCCAACCTTCGCATCATCTCCGTCTCGAAAGTCGAGCTTCGCGTGTGGTGGAATAAATTGGATCCAACTGGCTGTGATTGGGTGCGATCATATGTTAGACGTTTACTTCCCCTATTAGAGATAGAAACTCATTCTAGTGTAATACAAGCGTTAATGCATGTTTGGTGCCCCGAAACTTGCACGTTCATACTTGGTGATCACGAACTCACTCCAACCCTAGAAGAATACAGTGTTGCCATGGGAAAGTCCTTGGTGTCGGAGTTAATTGGCCCACCTGTAGGGACTGAGCATGCATCGACTTTATCTGATTTCCTTAGAGTTAAGGAGGATGACGTGAGGAAAGTTTTGAAAGCTAATCGCAAGACCTGCCCATTTTCATTCCTAAACGAGCTTTTTCAAAATGCCCAATCTTTTCAAAAGAATAGGATCTTCCTGTTAGCTTTTTTCGGGTTCGTGTTATTCTCACATTGTAGGAACGCTATTAACCCTTCTATGGCATGGGTAGTTCGTGAGGTATTTATGGGAAATGGCTTTGTTAATGCCGTCCTGACTGAAACTTTTCTTTCCCTTACTCGTTTTAAAGAAAACAAAAACAAAACTTTCCATGCTCCTCCTGAACTCTTGCAAATTTGGTTCTTCTCTCACGTTAAAGGGTTTGGTAGCTTGATGACCGTGAACGACATCTTTGACTCTCACCACCCTATCTTGAAGTTTAAAGATAGGAAGACGTTTGCCCCCGATTATCATTATTCTGAGTGGTTAGTTTTCATGACCAACCCTAGACTCGAAGATTTCCAATGGCACGCCAAATGGCTCCGAGTTCAAGAAGCGTGGTTCTTGTGTGGGCTTGCTGAACCTATTCCTTTGTTGGGAATTACCGGAGTCACCAAGTATTACCCAACCCGGGTCGCCCGCCAGTTCCAAGAGGTTCAATAACTTCCACCGATGATTCAAGAAGACCCGCTCAGGATAGACTTCCCTGACGGATGCCAAGATCACGAAGACTCCGTTGCGTTAGTTAAGTCGATGTGGGATATGGGCCACCCTGGAAGCTGATATGGCCTGAAGAGGAGTTGGAAGGGCCAGAGAAGACCTACTATGCCTCGATAGAATACATCCTTAGGCACAAAATCCCAAAGAGCCTACGCCCGAAAATTCTCAACGTGCCATTAAAGACCACCCACCGAGCCGAGATCAAGCGCCTCAAAAGGAAGCTCGAAGAAGTCGAGGAGTGCACCTCGAAGTTGACCCGAGTTAGTGGGGCTGCCACAAGCAGGAGCTGTCCTCGTTAGTTAGATTGAATCAAGTGTGATGTGTAATGGGCCCATACCCACATATGTTACAATGTTAAAGAATTTGTCTCGTGTCGCAATATCGGGAGATAAAAGCCATGATTAACTTCGTTGTTTAGGGGTTCTCCCTCATGTCTTCTCCTGTGTTATGTAGTAACCTTGCTTTTAATGAAATGAACAAATTGGGGCGATTAGATCTTTGTCATGGACCGACCGCCTAATCATTACTCAATGCTTATATATGCTTATGTATCCTTGTTCAGGTACTAATAGGTTGTCTACTTTCGTTCAACTGTTAACACGGCTAAGAGGAGATCTCTAATTCGTACTCGCGCAAAAACCAGGATGGAGAATGAGGATGTCAGCATACGCGTGGCCAACATGGAGAACCAGCTAGCTCAACTCACTGCCTTGATGGCCGAGATAAGCCGAAAAATCAGTGAACCTCCAGCCACGGCCATAGCCAGAACCTCTACTCTCGTTTTGTCAAGGCACACTCCACCCTCAGCTGGAGAGCCACATGTCACTGATCCTGCCGAAAAAGGTGCTTCTGAGGAAGCCTATTTTGTTATGCCCGTAATCGTCAATCTGGATCCTCCTCTAAAAGAGGGATCTGCCATCCGCTTCAACGAAGAAAACACAAGACGCTTGGCTAAAATGGAGGAGCAGCTTTGTGTCCTCCAAGAATATGAGATGAAGGGAGTGGACAAGCTAACCCAATATACTAAGGTGAAAGTACCCGAGAATTTCAAGGAGCCGGAATTCACGAGAAAATATGATGGCACCGACTGTCCTATAACCCACCTCAAATACTATATGAGGAGGATGGCTCGCTACACCGACAACGTCCCGCTCCTCATACATACATTTCAAGATAGCTTAGACGGTCCTACCTTGTCGTGGTTTATTGCACTGGATATTGAAGAGCTCACTGGATGTGACGACCTTTTTGACGATTTTTTACAGCAATATAAATTCAACTCTGAGATTGTCCCTACAAGAGAGGAGCTAGTTTGGATGGAAAATAGGAGGAACGAATCGTTTAAAGCGTTTGCCCAAAGGTGGAGAACGATGGCAACACAAGTGAAGCCTCCACTGAGTGAGAAAGAAATGAGGCAGCTTTTCCTAAAGACTTTGCCATCTGATTATTTCTAGGGATTAGTGTACTCTGGGTGCCAAACATTTTCACAACTGGTGGAGGTTGGTGAAGGGGTTGAATGGGCGATAGTTGATGGAAGAATATCCACGGGGAATAGCAAAAAGTTCTCAATAAGAAAGGACAAAGAGACGGCAGTCAAAGTGGCATTTATCCAAGAGCCATCTGCACCTAAATCAGTGTCGACGCCTTCACTAAAGCTTAAAGCCATGCAAGGAAACGTGTCATGAGGATTTGACGAAAAAAAGAAATTCCCCCGAAGGGAATTCACACCTCTACCCCGACCTCTATCGAAATTGTTACCTATCCTCCTCGAAAAGAGATTGGTAGCCAAGGAGGTGCCTAGAGACAATCGCTCAAGATTCCTGGGGTTTGATGTGACTAAGGCATGTGAATACCACATGGGGGAAAGGGGGCATGACGTCGATAATTGCCTCGCACTGAAATGGAAAGTTCAGAATCTATTGGATAAAGGAAAGTTGATCTTCAAAGAAGCTACTCCCAATGTGCAGCAAAACTCTTTGCCTGATCACGCTGAAGAAGTGAATATGATTCATGGGGAAGTGCAAGCGAATGAGCGACCCCTTGTGGTGGATGTCCCTAAAATGTATGAGGCCTTCGAGCTAGCTGGGCACTATGAAAGAGGGGAAGACATAACCATGGAGGAAAAGTTAGATCGTATTCGCAAAAATGATAAGTACGGGGGTAATTCGCAATATCAATGGAGAACAAGGGCCACTACCATGATGGCACTGCTCATGATTATCTCATCATTTCACAATACTGCTTGCGATCGTGAAGTGGAGAAAACTAAGCCTCTTTTCCCAAATGAGGATAAACAAGTGGAAATAGAAAACGCCTCGAGAACGGATTTTGAGAGAAACCTTTGGAGTCATGATCTCCTAGAGAAGATGCGTGACAAAAGTGAAGTGTTCGATACGTTGGGTCAACCAAGTGGAAAGTATGACTATTATGTGAAGTATTCACCTGCTTCAAGTTTCTTTGATGATCCTAAGGATATTTTCCCTGACGGATGGGGGGGCATGAACGACTCGGCGCCACGAGAAGAGGGGACGGTCGCTATGATTACCCTGGTGGTGATAGAATTGCCTGATGAGGATCGCGCTAGTGATGTCGAGATGGAAATCACTGAGCCAATGATGATTGACCTTATGGTCGAAGAATTATCAGCGATTGAAATCCTGGAGGAAAGCCTAACACTGGTTGTAATCGAACTGCCACCCAAGAAAAGGACGATGTGATAATGCTAGAACCTCCCTTGGAATTCAACACCAAAGCGGTACCCTAGGATTACAAGACAAAGGAAGCAGATGTCGTCACTCGATCAGGTCGTTGCTATGCGCCTACTAGAGGAACCGAAAAGAAAGCCGTGATGGAGGAAGACGCGAGGCAATTCCTAGCCGTGGTGAAAACGAGTGAATTCAATGTAGTAAATCAACTGTGGAAAATGCCGGCCCAAATCTCCATCTTGGAATTAATTCAATCCATTGAGAAGCACAGAAACGCTTTGCTGAAGATCCTTAATGAGGTACATGTCCTGGAAACAATCGATAACGCCCAGCTACAGGAGTTCGTGGGGACCATCCTACTGAAGGATCAGATCGCCTTCACTGATGAAGACCTCCCTGCTGACGGAGGTGATCACACAAAGGCGCTGCACATTTCATTGAAGCATGATAACACCGTTATCTCTAGAATGTTAATTGACAATGGCTCTGCGTTGAATATATGTCCATTAGCTACACTCCACCGCTTAGGTATTGAGATGGAAAGGATACGTCCAACTAAGTCCACTGTGTGTGCATTTGATGGGATGAGGAAAGAGGTGCTGGGAGAAATCGAGTTGGAACTACTTATTGGTCCCATGCTTTTCTTAGTACCATTCCAAGTCTTAGCCTTCAACTTTCTGTTGGGTAGACCATGGATCCACACGGCGGGTGCTGTTCCTTCCAGCCTCCACCAAAAGGTACGATTTATGGTTGGCAGTAAGCTCATCACTGTGCATGGGGAAATAGACTTCAAGGTGTACCAAGAAATAGCCATCCCATACGTGGAACCCGAGTGCAAAGAAGAATCAAGCTTTCAAACTCTCGAGCTGGTGTCTATGATCCACGTTCTTGTGGGCTCTTGCGTGGGCATTCCTGAATTATCCAAGCCGGCCTTGGTAGTAGGGAAGATTATGCTAGCAAATGGGTACAACCCTGGAGGTGGTCTAGGGTTGCATGGACAAGGGATTCGGAAGCCTATCGAGGCTCAAAGAGTTCTAAGGAGAAAAGGCTTAGGGTTTGTCGAAGAGCGTGGAGGCCATGGCAATAGAGGTGGCCGTAGTGAATGTGGAGGTCGAGGCACCTAAGGAGGTCGAGGTGAACGTGGAGGCCAAAGTGACCGCGGAGGTTGAATTATAAGAGATAGAAGTTGCCAGAGTGTTTTCCCTCCTCCACTGAAAGAAACATTCCCAGGACCCTCGAAAATGTTGATGGAAGAAGAGGGATCTATTGACAGTATAGCCGAGTTGTTTGAAGAGAATATTATATGCACCCTCCTAGCTTGCGAGGAGGCTAAATCTTCTGGGAGCATCGCCGACCCTTCAGAGTAGGACGGTTCTAGCTCAGCGTAGCTTTTTACTTTATGTTTTCTTCCCTTACATGGGAACTCGTTGTTATTTCAATTTGCTTGTTTGAGTTGCTTATGATGTAAACTCTATTAAGCCCTTGACCTTGAGCCGTTGGTCTTGGGTGGAGTATGTTGTAATACGGCCTTATCATTTCCCTTTCAATGAAATATATGCATGTTTTATTAAGGATATGTGGAAGCACACCAAACTGGTTCTATGATGGTCACTGAGGGTTGGGCTTCTACATGCTCCCTAGTTTCATAATTTCGTAAGAGCAAGGAAATCTGAGGATATGAGGATGAGCTCTCGAAACAGTTTTCCAAAAATTATTTGAAAAATCATTCGCAAATGACACACGTTTTAATGCATACTAACTCATCTCATCGCATCTCAGGCATTACATTATGCATAATTATGACAAAGATTCATGTGACTCGGATTCACGTGAGGGGGATCTTTTAGAATCTGACGTCGATGATGATCTGAAAGGGATCGAGCGTGATTGGAATCGACATGAGGGATCAAAACCATTGACAGAGGAGCAAACGGTCACCATAAATTTGGGAGATACACAGAATGTCAAGGAAATAAAGATCAGGGCATGTCTCTCGAAGTTAGAAGCGGAATGAATGATTAATCTCCTGAAAGAATATCGGGATATATTTGCCTGGACTTATGCCGACATGCCAAGGTTAGATCCTGATATTGTAGAGCATGCCCTTCTGACTGATCCTAATGTACCACCTAAAAAACAGAGGCTCAGAAGAACGAAGCCAAAGTTGTCTAAGATAATCGAGGAGGAAGTCATGAAGTTGTTAAAAGTGGATTTCATTGAAGTGTCACACTACTCAGATTGGATAGCAAACATTGTACTTGTCATGAAAAAGGATGGGCGGGTCAGGGTGTGCATAGATTATCGTGACCTGAATTGAGCTAGTTTGAAAGACGACTTCCCGCTCCCGCATATTGATGTCTTAGTTGACAGTATGGCAGGATTTGAGTTATTCTCCTTCATGGACGGTTTTTCTGGATACAACCAAATTCGTATGAAGGAAGAAGATAGGAGCAAAACATCGTTCATAACTCCTTAGGGAACTTTCCGCTACAAAGTGATGCCTTTTGGTCTAAAGAACACCGGGGCAACGTATCAAAGGGCCATGGTCACGTTGTTTCATGACATGATGAACAAGGAGATCGAAGTATATGTGGATGATATGCTCGCGAAATCAAGACGAGGCGAGGACCATGTTGAGGTCTTGCGGAAACTGTTCGAACGTCTTTGGAAATTCAAGCTGTGCCTCAATCCCGCAAAATGCATATTTGGAGCGAGATTTGGGAAGCTATTAGGGTTCATGGTCAGTAGTAAAGGTATAGAGATTGATCCGTCAAAAGTTAAGGCTATCTGTGATTTGCAATCCCCGACTACCGCCAGGGAAGTCCGCAGCTTGATGGGACGACTTAATTATGTGGCGAGGTTCATTTGTCAATTGTCTAAAACAGCGAAACCTTTCTTCAAGCTCCTAAAAAAGAATGCCAAGATTGAGTGGAATGCCAAGTGCCAAGGTGCCTTTGAGAAGATAAAACATTATCTCACTCATGCACTAGTCTTAGTGCCCCCACTCCCTAAAATTCCCCTGATCTTGTACTTAACCATACATGACGAGTCACTAGGAGCCATGCTAACCCAAAAAAGACCAAATGATGGGAGAGAATGCGCAATATACTACTTGAGCAAGAAGTTCACTATTTCTGAGATGAACTATACGGAAGTTGAGAGAACTTGCATGGCCTTAATCTGGGTCTTGCACAGGCTGCGGCAATACACACTTCATCACCAAATCTTACTCGTGACTGAAAATGATCCAATTAGGTATCTCTTAGAGAAGCCGGCATTGGTTGGCAAGTTGGCTAAGTGGCAAATCTTAATTTCAAAGTTCGACGTTCAGAGTCTGGGACAGAAGTCCGTTAAAGGTCGCGCCATAGCAGACATGTTAGCAGAAAGTTCCAAGGGGTCTGGAGCATTTGATGAGGATAGTAATGCGGAGGAATGGATTTTACTTGTGTCAAGTGACAAATGGACGATGTACTTCGACAGTGCAGTTAACTTAGCTGGGTTTGGTACTGGGGCAGTCCTTATTTCCCCAGATGGACAACACTACCCTGTCGTCGCTAAATTGACATTTCCTTGTACGAATAACGTTGCTGAATACGAAGCATGCAATTTCGGCCTTTAGGCTGCCATCGATATGAAGATCTAGAAGCTGCAGGTTTATGGTGATTCGGCCCTAATTATCTTACAGATCGAAGGTGAATGGCAAACACAGGATTCTAAATTGATTCCGTATCATGAGTTCCTAGGAGAGTTGACGGAGAAATTCCAAGAAATATCATTCGAATATTTACCAAGGTCCCAAAATCAGTTCGCTGATACCTTGGCTACCTTGTCTTCAATGCTGCGAGTAGTTGGAGGCATAGACATTGAACCGTTAAGAATTGAAATTCTTAGATGCCCAGCTTATTGTATGATAATTGAAGATGAGCCTGATGGAGAGCCATGGTATCGTGACATCTTAAATTATCTTTAGAATGGCAAGTTTCCCCAAGAGAGTGACGCGTTAGACAGAAAATATCTGACAAAGTTGGCATCGAAATTTTTCGTCAACGGGGGTGCGCTTTACAAAAGATCTTTTGACTCGACATTACTAAGATGCGTTGATGCCAAAGAAGCCAATCGTTTGATGAAGGAAATACATGAAAGGGAGTGTGGCCCCCACATGAATGGTCACCTCTTGCCGAGAAAGATCATGTGACTCAGCTACTACTGGCTAACCATGGAATCTGACTGCATACAACACGTGCGATGTTGTCACCAATGCCAAATTTATGGGAATAAGATAAACGCTCCACCAAATGAGCTTCACCAAATGTCCCAATCTTGGCCCTTCTCTATGTGGGGAATTGACGTGATCGGGCCCATCAATCCCAAGGCATTAAATGGACATCGATTTATCTTGGTGGCAATCAACTACTTTACGAAGTGGATTGAAGCCAACTCATACGCCAATGTCACTGCCAAGAATGTAGCCAAGTTCATTCGTCGCGATATTATTGCCCGTTATGGTGTACTGGAGGCAATCATCACTGACAATGGATCCAACTTAAACAACAAAGTCGTAGATGACTTGCTTGATGGGTTTCAAGTCCGCCATTTGAACTCATCACCATACCGTCCTCAAATGAATGGGACAATTGAAGCAGTAAATAAGAACATAAAGAAGATCCTGACAAAGACAGCTGAAAATTATCGTGATTGGCACGAAAGGCTTCCTTACGCACTGATGGCATACCGAACATCTATTCGCACCTCCACAGGGGCAACTCCTTTTTCGTTAATATATGGAATGGAGGCTGTCCTGCCTATAGAAGTCGAGATTCCCTCATTGAGGGTCCTTTCTTAGTCGAAGCTCGATGAAACCGAATGGATACAACAGAGGCATGAGTAGCTAAACATGATTGATGGGAAGAGGCTGAAAGCTATATGTCATGGTCAATGCTATCAGAAACGGGTCGCAAAGGCCTTCAATCGGAAGGTTCGTCCTAGGCACTTTGAGGTCAATGACTTGGTGCAAAGGAAAGTGCTACCAATCATCCCTGATCCTCATGGCAAGTTCACCCCGAACTATGAGGGACCTTATGTCATTAAGAAGATCCTCTCGAGTGGTGCTATGGTTTTAGTTGAAATGGACGGCCGTGAGCTGTCTAAGCCCATGAATGAGATCAAGGCCGTAGAGCCATTTCGTGCATAATCCGAGTCACATAGCATCATGCATGTCATGCATACATCACATACATGCATATTTATTTGTATTTCAGGTATCCAACCAACTCGATGAAGTTACAACAGAATGGAAGAAGTTGATCGTTGCCCCTGAAAGGTCGATTCGAATGGCTACCCAACCTCTGTAAAGGCAATTGGGTATTCCTTTTCCTGTTATATAAAAAAATAACAAAAAAAAAAATCAAAACTGATGAAAGAGATGAATGAATGAAAAATAAAGCGCCCGGAGTCATTCATGTTGTCGATTCAGTTGTTGTTAATTGTGTCCCCACGAGGGGAACTTCATATGAGTGATTTTGACAAAACGGAAAGGGAATGTTAATCAGGCCAAACAAGAGGTGCTTAGGACGAAGAAAGACAACCATTTCCAAATACGTCCTTCAAACACTTTTGAGAGCTGAGTAAAAAAAAGACATTCTCTTAGGACGAATGATTCATTCGCATTGAGCGCAAAGACTGAAATGAGAAAGGCGCTCCCTTCATCAATCCCAAGCGCCATGCTAATCTCTTGCGAGCCCTTTGGGCCAAATAAAGTTGATCCTTCAAAGTACTCCTGTCAAGAATGACCCTACATTAGGGTAGCATAGGAGGTTACGGTCGTGTTGTATAGCGAAAGATTGAGAAAGATTCTATTATTTTCACTTACATCAATCTTCTATGATAGCTTCAGAGGTATTCTCATCAGAGCTTGACTCATCCCAATGTGAAGAAGAGCATTTCCTTCTCTACCCAAACACTGATATCCGTTGCTTTAACCAATTTAGGCCTGATTATTCATTTCTAAACCCCGAGCGGTGATCATCTCCCTTCACTGGGGCAAGGCATAAGAATTGACCAAATACAATTGATAGTCACGAGAAATGTGAAAAGCATCTCAAAAGTCATAAGAACTCCAAAAGTTCAAAGAACAAAAAGTTCGACAAAATTAGGGGGCATAAAAAGTAGTGTGCCTAGTAAAAGTAAGGCCAATGCCCGTCAAGAAAAGAGCCAAAAAACTACATCTTATGCGAAAAAAAATATCAAAGTCCAAGTGTCTGCATAAAAATCATCGCAAGTACAAAGGAAATTAGAAAAGGAGCAAAGCTCCATTGCAAAAATGATTAGTCAAGGGACTTTCGAGATGAGTTGTGTTCAAAAGCCAAATGATTTCAAAAGATTGAGTGGCCTGGTCATGATGCCATGATGATCACCGACTCTTAAAAAAAAAAAAAAAAACTCTCTTGAAAATTTTAAGCCTTTTGAGCCTCTCCCAAGCCAAAATTACAACCCTCTTCCTAAGTTTCTTCTGATTGGGATGGTTTGAGTGAAAATGAGAATGCCACAAAGAAGCTACTACTTGAAGGAGTGGAGGTAATTCTATCTTGTCTTATCTTCCAAGTTCTCGACTTGTAAACTCGATGAAGATAGTGACAAATGTTTCTTTATTGGCCTTAAAGCAATAACTCCTTTATGTAAGCCTTAACTGAGCCTATATTGCGGTCCTTTCAAAAGACCTTGTTGATCGATCAGATTGTGCTAATCGTGAATGTTTCTGGAAGCCTTTGACACGGGTTATGTGAGATACCCTCGGCAATCAGTTATTTCCCACGCAAGTAGATGGGATCAAGCAACCATTTTATTGAGAGTGTGTGAGAAGCCCTTTCTGACTAAGAAGCTCTAGTTTGACATGTTTAATGAGCCTTTTTTATGAGTCATAGTCATTCTAATGAGAACTTGTCTCCTAGAGAATTTGATGATTAATGATGCATCCCCGAGCAAGATGACAACGTTGCGCCACATGATGATAATTGACATTGAATGTTTCTCAAGGCAATCAGACTTTGCTTGATTAGCTTGTTCAATTAATGATACAATGCTGCCAACACGTTTCTTGATGACGTCACTAATGACATTTGCTCAAGTTGAGTTTGATAGGATTCCTCAGTGAAACCATGCAGTCTGCAAGGGGTTAGCGGGTGCTTCCCTGAAAACCAAAGGTTCATAGTCAGCCTTAAACCATGCCATCTCCAAAGGTTAATTGGTTTTCCTCAAATCATGCATTTTCAACTCGGTCGAAACCCGTTTGTACAAGGTGAGACCTTTTTCTTAGTCGAAACCCGTTCGTACACGGTAAGACTATCATACTCGGTCGAAACCCGTTCGTACACGGTGAGACTATCATACTCGGTCGAAACCCGTTCGTATGTGGTGAGACCTTTCCTCCCAATCAAAACCCGTTCGTACACGGTGATACTATCATATCTGGTCAAAACCTGTTCGTACACGGTGAGACCTTCCTCCCAGTCGAAACTCGTTGGTACATGGTGAGACCTTCCTCCCAATCAAAACTTGTTCGTACACGGTGAGACTATCATATCCGGTCGAAACCCGTTCGTACACGGTGAGACCTCCCTCCCAGTCAAAACCTGTTCGTACACGGTGAGACTATCATATCTGGTCGAAACCCGTTCGTATACAGTGAGACCTTCCTCCTAGTCAAAACCCATTCGTACACGGTGAGACTATCATATCCGGTCGAAACCCGTTCGTACATGGTGAGACCTCCCTCCCAGTCGAAACCCGTTCGTATACGGTGAGACTATCATACTCGGTCGAAACCCGTTCATATGCGGTGAGACCTTTCCTCCTAGTCAAAACCTGTTCATACACGATGAGACTATCATACCTGATCGAGATCCGTTTTTACACGGTGAGACCCGTTTTCCAGTTAAAACTCGTTATCATACCATAAGATTTTCCCATCTCGGTGGAGGGGCATCTTTTACAAAGTAGGGTCATCCCTTCATATCTCTTTCCCGTTCGCAACCCCGATTGTCATTATCTAGGGGCAAAATTTAGGCGTCTCTTGTCTTTGAAGGGAACCTCTTCGAGCTCTCATTCAAAGAGAGGCAGTTGTTGACACTTAAATTTCGCCTAAATTAGTTAATTAAAAATAAAATTAAAGGTTAGGAATTAGTCACACAAAAAAAAAAAAAAACAACAACAAAAGCAAAAAAAATTTAAAAAAAAAAGTTAAAAAAATAATTAAAATTTTAAAAAATAAATAATTAAAAAAAATATTTAAAAAAGAGAAGAAAATGGACGGGTTGGGCCGGATTTGACCTTGGCCTGACCCGCCCCTCTCTTTTCTTCCCCTTGCGCTGGGCTTGGCCCAGTCTCTTTTCTCCTTCGGTGGCCCAGCCCTTCCTTCTTCCCTTCTGCTGGTCTTCGCTCGAAGACTTGTAGAACCTGCAGAGAACAGAGAGGATGAGCGGCAACGGAGAGCAGGGAGATCGGTGGCAGGTGAGCGGCGTGATCCGCAGGTCAGGGGGCAGTCCGACCAGCAAGCTGGTAGCTGCAGAGGCCATGCGCGCTTGCTAGCCGAGCATAAAACCGGAGGAGAGGACAAAGCAACAGCACGAAACTGGGAGGAAGAACACACCAAACACAAAGAGAAGCACAGAGAGAAACACTGAGGGAAGGGGAGGAGAAGACCCCCTTGGGCCGTCGATCGCTGCGGTCGATCGCCGTTGGAGGTGCCGACTGCCTCTAACTCCATCGGAACCTCAAGAGGCAAAACAAACAGAACAGGTGAAAATCGGAGAGAGAGAGAGGCAGGGAGAGAATTCGAAGGGGAGAGACTGAACCAGAGGCAGGGAGCTCGAGGTAGCAGCTAGCCGTCGCCAGAGGTCCGTTCGCCCGCCGTTGTCCGTTGTAGCCCTTCCCCAGACAAGGTAGGTCCCCTGAACCCCGTGGTCCCGTTTTTGGCAAACGCTGGGCTGGAGCTCGCGGTCGACCTGTTCGCGTGAGCTTCGGCCCATGTCGCCTTTACGCTTCACTCCCACGTTCCTCTTACTTTATGTTCCAAGACCCTTGAAGTGTGTTTAGTGCTTGGTTGAGCCGAAATCCTTCGAATTTGGTAGTGCCGACCATGTGTTTGACAAAATTCCTCAAAGAAAACCGAAGAGCAACTTGCGTTTTAACGTCGGACCCACTCATTTTTGCCCCCTTGCTTGCTGAATCCTTGTTGCTTTGCCTGTATTCGTTGTGTTTTCGAACGGTTTGTGTGAGATATTGGCATGTATTTGAATCGACAACTCGTTCCGTCGAAAATAGGTTAGTGGTCGCCGGAATAGGTAGCCGACGGGGGCCGGCACCGGTCGAGAGGGATGACTGGTGGGCGGCAGTGGCCCGGCAGCTTTCCTTGGGCGGTCAATACTTATGGAGTAGTCGACGTCGGTCCGGCGAGGGAGCGGCAAGAGCCTTGGCGTGTCGCGGCTACGGGAGAAGAGGGATCAAAGAAGACGATCTGAAAAGGGGCAAAAGGAAAAAAAAAAAAAAAAAAAGAGAAAAGAAAGCACAAAAAGATAAAAAAAAAAAAAGGAAAAGAGAAATGGGCTTCGTTTTGGGCTGGCTTTTATTCCGTGGGCTGTTTAGGTTGAGCTGGAAATAGAAGTTAAACCCTCAAATGGGCTAGAAAATTGAAAATGGGCTTTGGGCCAAGAATTATCCTTTAAAAAAAAAAAAAAATTCGTGTGGGCCTAGCCTAACATGGCCGATCTCAATCCGGTCGAGTCGGACCAAGCTCAATCCGGTCGAACCGGGCCGGGCTAGACCGGACCTGGGTCCGGTTTGACCGGACCTGGGTCCGGTTTGACCGGACCGGACCCAGCTAGCCCAAAATTTTTTTTTTTATTAATTTTTTAAAAATTAATTAAAAATTTTTAAAAAAAGTTTCGAAAATCTGAAAATGGTGGGATTTGGTTAGGAATTGCTATGTTTTGTCTTTTTAGTGTAATTAGACCTTTATTTGCTTGTATATTAATTATGTCGCATGTTTAATTTGCATATCTAATTATGTTTAATTGCACGTATTTAATTTTTTGCAATTAGGATCTTGATAGTTATGATTATTACTTTAATGATTGCACACATGCATGATCACCTCACATGTTAGTGTACATGAATGAAATCAATCCAAACTGCCTGACAAAAATCATTTAGTTTAAAGTGAACAAGATTAGGTACCGAAAAGGCACTAATTGGAAAATTAGTGTAATCAAGTCCCCGACCATAGATTCTCTGGTTGCATATGAAGTGAGGTATACTCACATACCTTACTTGGTTTCTAGCCGACCTCAATAGGTTAATGGCGACTCATTTTGTGCAAAAATTTCTAAAGAATATCTCAATGTCACACGGGGTATGGGCTTGGGAGAGCTCACGTCTAATCATGGGCTTTAGGCCTGTCCTTTAGGCAATACCCCTAAATCTGTTTCCTACCCCCAAGGGGTAGGTCGCAACAATTATCTTATCTTATATAAATAAGAGGGCTTTGTACAAAAAGAAAAAAAGAAAAAAAGAGAGAGCCGAGATTGTTACGTAGAGAGTTTTTGTACATATAAAATGAGTTTTATAAATTCATACAAATCATTAAATGGCTGAGTAATCATAAAATGAATTAAGCCTATCTCGTACCCTTTGACAACTAGCATGGTTCTAGTATCTTCCTCCTGGCCATTTGTCTTCCAATGGAGCACTCTTCATAGTATTCACATAATTTATGTTATGCAGCTATATTTTTAGATTTTTTTTTATGGTACTTTACTATTGTCTGCCCCTTTATTGGATATTAAAACAGTATGACTGGAAGATGAATCTTTTTTTACGGGCTGGGATTTTTCAAATGAACTTAAATGCTACCATGTTGTAATCATCACATTAAAATAATAATGAATTTAGTTTTTAGAATGAATGCAAGTAAATCAGTGGTTAACTAATTTTCTCGGTAATTAGAACTGCATTGATAGGTTCCAAATCAGCAGTGTTACATGCTAATTGCGAAGGATTCGACGTGGTGGTGATGATACGGGAAGAGCCGGTCAATTGCAGAGTCGTGCCATGTGACGATGTACCCACAATGAAGGTATGCCGCAAGACTGCTTTTCTCTTTTATTTCCCTTGTTTTGTTCCTTGTTCTGGATTTTGGCCGACTGTAACTATGTTGACGGATGTTCTGTTTCATTTTTCGGGATTAATATGGCACATGCTGAAGTATTTCACTGACGACGTGTCCTATCATGGTCAGATTAATTGAATACCGATGGAAAGGTGAAAAAGGCGGGCACGGTTTATATGATCAATGCCGTCAAAAGAAGATAGTCACTGCCTTGAATGCCATAACTGCTTGCCAGCTGACCCATTTAGAAAGAAGATGGTTGCTGCCTTGCTTTGCCGTGTTCGTAGAACTTACATTTCACGTAACTGAAAGGAGACGGCCATAACTGTTTCTGTTTCATTTTTGAAATCAAGCTGCAATCCATCGTACAGTCCATCCAAACGTTGATTCTTGCACGCGTCTTTGGTAGTTCCGATGCACAAACCAGTACGAAGGACCTGGTTGAAGTCCCAGCACTCACTAGTTGGCAAATTTACCGTTTCTTATTCCGCGGGCATGTTGTGTTTATATATGTCTAGATGTGGTGCATACCAGGAGTCAAAACACGTTGCTGATCTGGTTGTGAGCTCGGAATCAAAGCCGCTGCCTGGGCTTTCGAGTTTCCTTGAACATAGGCATCTTCCGGAGACAAACTCACCATATCTGCCACTCCATAAATTGCAATTTGGAACCATTGGGGTCCCAATGGTCAACCTTCCTACATGGAAGCGAGATGTGATCTGTTTGAATCCCCATATTCATAGGGAGTTGAAATGGGGATAATTTAGTTTCAGATGTAAGTTTCGATTCTCAGACTTTGTAAAAAGATAAAAAAAATATGAAAATGAGAGTTATCATAATAGTAGAGTATGACCAAAAATATATATATATATATATATATATCTTTCTGGTCATTCATTGTCGGTGTTTTTGCAACAATCTATCGATGTCTTCTTTAGGGTTAAAAGGTTTTAACAATAGTATGATCTCTGCTGGAATCTTTACGGATAGAAGGAAACTCCTAAATCAGCATGTAGAAAGGCCGTTACGGCTATGTTTGATATTTTCAATGACTGCACTCCCACCTAAGAGCCGTGTTTGATTTGTCTGTCGCCCGTTTTAGGTTCTTTGACGTCTCTTGTGACATATCGCCATGATTGTCGTCCCTTCGAGAACCTACGCATAGCTTGAATTGAACCCGCAAATTAGAGTTGGACCCAGGCAGAACGGTTGCATCGGCTGGGAGACCTCGGATTGGCCCCGTATTTGCAGCTTGATAAACCCACGAAAGTCCATGGGACCAAAACATGTCCACCTTCGATCGCCAAGTCGCTATCGGCGGAATCGGTTGGGTCAAGGGTCTTCGATAGGGAGGAGGGGACAGTAGTCCGACACATTATAATTTGCTGTCGTATCTATGCGGGTCCGAAACGCGTGAAGGCCGCAATAACTATGGGGCAAATGCACGCATGACCGCCCGCTGCCAAAATGACAGTCAAACGGTCAGAGGGGCCGCCATAAATTCATTTTGAAGAGACCGGTAGACTTCTTAAACCGGTTTTAATTTTTTTTTTGACTCCGTTTCTTTCTTTTTATGAATTATATATATTTTTTTATTGCAAACTTAAATTTAGAGATAAAAATCAGAAGAGGGCCTAGGAATCAATGAATTTGTGGCTGCCCTCGAACGACAACGAGAGAAGACATCATAATTACTGCAAGTCGCGTCGGCCTCCCTTGTCTAAGGCCCAGGTGTTAGTTGAGATATTTCCAGGGGTATCAAGAAGCTGATGGATCGTATTGAATGGTCTTGAGCCCACCGAAGTCATGTGGTCTTTCTTGACTTTTTTGTGGGAAGAGCCTGAGGTACAAGGCTTGTTGATTGCATTGATGGGCGCAAGCATGTGTTCGATTAGTCATGATTGGCTACGGATAGTTTAGGTATAGTGGCTTGAGGGCGATCAAAATTGCATCCGATTTATGTAGATTCTCTATTATATTGCATGATGGATTAATTCGGGTGGATAATGACTATAGTTGATGAGCATAATAGGAGGGGAAAAGTACAAAAAAATAATAATAATAAACTTACCGTGTTTATGTCAATTCGGTCATAAATATTTTAATTAGACTAATTTAATTCCAACATTTTCACATTGGTACCGATTCAGTTTATCCAACCAATTTATGGTGGAATTTGCTAACTAGATACCGGCCATCCTTCATGGTACGATCGGTGCGAAAGTGGATAATGCAAAGAGTGAACATATATGTGTAGAATGACTGATGAAGACTTTGCTAATCAAATCAAAAAAATGTACAAGGAAGCAAGCGATGCGTTAATTTTCTCCACTTGAGCAGAGCTTGAGGTTTCGGGCTACAGAAATTCATCTAAAGGAAAGATGATTAGCCAAGGAACTGTATCTTCAAAGTTAAAAAGCCAACACTGTGCATATAGATTAGACATCCAATACGAATTCGATTTCCTGTGCTAAGGCTGAAGTTCGAGCCATCTAGTTGGATTTTGATCAGAGGTTGGTAGAGATTCCTCGAGCCCGAGATTCATCAAGCCGGCGCGTATTTCTTTCGAGCGTAACAAGCCGAAAAGCGATTGACCGAGGAGTTCGACAGCAAATACAAGTAATCAACAAACTTTAATTGCATGAAGAGTATATGTGCGGGTGCATGCATTGAGATTCGCGAGGCTAAAGTCGCTGTCCGTGGTCGACAGGGTCTAAAAAAGCTTTAAATTGTGGCCCTGGTCTATACGATACTCAGCAGACATTGAAGATTGATTTCCCCGAAATGGAACGACGAAAGAAGAAGAAGAAGAAAAAGACATGAATCGATAGTGCCACGTGCAAATTAGTGTTCCGAAGGTGAACAAATTTCCAAGTCGACGGCTGTCATTGACTCAGTCGACGACTTCCCTTTTCCGACGTTGCCTCGCTCGCCTCATCCATCGATTATTTCTCGCTTACGACTAGCTTTGCCACTAAACTTAATTTACAATACTTTGTTTCAATTTCCGTCCTATGATGACATTAAAAAAATATATATTTCCAGTGAGAAAATGCTATTATGTTGTTTTTAATGAATAAAGCATGGATTTGCAATTTCATAAATAAAAGTAGGGAAAAAAGCACATGAAAAAGGCGAAAGTCGTTATTGACGAAGAACAAAATGGTGAGACTTATAAAATAATTTATCATGTCAAAGTGATGGACGTAGCACGTGCAAAAAAAGAGAGAAGGGAAAAATTACTCCGTTCCTTTCATGATTAACGAAGAGCTTATTATTCATGGGTGATATTTTAACACCATACCTCGTAATATAAAAACTACTGAACGAGTGGCAAAAAATTAACTGTCCTTTGAAAAGAAATTGATAGTGAATTTGTGTGGAAACACAGTTTGTTTAATCATGCATTGAATAGTGTTGAAATATAACTCGACTCCATCATTATACAAAGATGTGACTTGTTTGTAAAACGCTTCCGTTTATCCCCAGTCCATGCTCGTGCATCATAATATGAATTATTGCGTGAATCTGGATTGATAGTGAACCGTGCAAGGACTTAATATGTCCCATCCAGTCAAACCCCAATGGACGATACCTACGACGATATCACTTTCTTTGAATTGCTGATCACGTACTGTGCACTGTTTCTGGCTCTTGTATAAATGAAGGGATCGGTCCGAGGAACGCAGTTCACACAAAGACGACCATCTTTGTCTTTGATGAAAATATAGGATTTGTTTTCATGGCCTTGTCTCTCGTGAACGTGATAGGGAAGGAAATGGAGAAGGGCCTTCAGCCTTCGAGTCCAAGGAGAACGGAGAGGAAGATCATTGAGAAGAACCGGAGGAATCGGATGAAGCATCTCTACTCCGTGCTCAACTCCCTCCTCCCCTCTCAGCCGTCTAGTCAGGTCTCATCTCTTGATAACCTCCTCGATCATCGAACTTCTGAAGTTTTGAAGCTTAGGTACAGGATTGATCAGGGTGATTGTGATATTATTTCAAGAAAGCATACATACAATGCGGATACCTGAAATACTTTGTCCTCTAAGTCCATTTGCATGTACGTGCATGTGTTTGAGTCGTTTTCATTACGAGAGGATCTTTGACATGATGAATAAATGCAGGAAGCGAAATCACTGCCTGACCAGATAGATGAAGCCATACGATACATAAAAGGCCTGGAGAAAGCAGTGAAGGAAGCCAAGGAAAAGAAAGAAAACCTAATGGGCAAGAAGAGACCGAGCCCAAGCCCAAGCAGCAACACGTTGGAGGCCATAAAATCACCCCAAATTGAGATCGGAGTGAGAGATTCTTCTCTGGAGGTGATATTGACTAGCGGGCTGCATGATCAGTTCATCTTCTTGGAGATTCTCCGGATGCTTCATGAGGAAAAAGTCGAGGTACTGAACGCCAACTTCTCCGTCGTCGAGAACTCAGTTTACCACTTGGTGCATGCAAAGGTACTTACTTAATCTCCATTTACTGATATCGGAGCTTGCCTTCTGACGGTACACATAAATCATTTTCAAGAGAAGCGGCGAAATTCATTCTCGACATGAACTATACATTTATTGCATTCGCTAGCCAATATTTTTCCCGGTAAAACCTGATTCTTAGAGTAGCTTCATATTTGTTGGGAATTTCTTGATGTTTTTGCAGATCGGCGAGTCTGGTTTAGGCGCAGTGATGATATCTGAACGGCTGAAAACATTCGTGAATGGATCCGCAACTGATGGAGGCCATGAAGAATTTTATCCAAAGTTATGGGACTGTGAACTGAGTCCTAACATATGGAATTTCTAAACCCACAGATGCAAATTAAACTATGGAGCGATGTAGGAGGCAAATTTACTATGTTTCAGCTTGTGAATTTTGTAAACATTTATTAGAATCTTCGATCTGAAAGCAATTGTTTTACTGTGCTGTAATCGAGTACTTGAAATTTACTATCGGACAAATGAAACTTAGTGATTATTGTATCTATTATGATACACTACTACAATATATGTCCTCGATATACTCAAATCAAGAAGGATATTTTGTGCTTACGATTCAAAGCAATAGATTAAAATATCTAAGTATTAAACCACGTTAATCAAACAGATTAAGTTTCTAAATTAGTTAAAAATAATTCTACAAAATTTTAAGTCCAACATAGCATGAAGGGAGATTTATAATATTTAAAATTTGAACCACGTCATTATCTAACAACTTAAGATCTTTTAGCCATTGGCTCCTCGATTCAAATATTTCTCCGTCCCGTATTTGCCTCCTTTATTATACATGACTGTGCTTATTCTTAGGCAAAAGTTCGTGGATAATTACCAAAAAAATCCTAAATTTATTGTATAAATATCAATTTAGTTCTAAACTTTTCAGTTTAGCCAATTTAGTCATAAACCTTTTGATGATTTGCCAACCTAGTTCTTTTAGTCAATTTTGACCAAAATCGCTGATATGGACGCCTATCCTCCAACCAAGCCCTTGTTGAACTTAGTAGGAAAAAGAGATGCGGACCCTGGAATGCCATAACTTGGCAGAAAGGGATACTTAAGTGCCATAACTTACGAAAGGTACACCTAAGTGCCAAAATCGGAGCAAAATGGATCACTATTACATATGTGGCATTTTTCTGGCGAAGCGAGTGCAAAACGATACTGTTTTGCACGCTGACGTGGCCAAATAATGCAAAAACGACATCGTTTTGGGCTGACGTAGTAAAAATAATATAAAAATTAATTAAATTAAATTTTAAATTAAATTTAGTTAAAATATTTTAAAATAATAAATTTAAATTTAAAAAAAAATGGGTCTCGCCGCCTCCCCGCCGTCGCCGGGAAGGGTTGGTGACAGAGGGGGGAGGGTCGGCTGGGGTTGCCAAGCCCTGGCCAAGGGTTAGGGCTTGGCGACCCCGGTTGACTGGCGGTGAGGGCCATCGACCCTTGCCGGATCTGAGTGAGGGCCGTGACCCTCGCCCAAATCGGCGAGGGCTCACGGCCCTCGCCCAGATCCACCGGGGGGGGGCGCAAAGGAGGAGGAGGGGAAGCAACCGACGACGAGGAGGAGGAAGAAAAAAAGGTGGGGGGAAGGAGGAGGGAGGCGGGCGACGGCGAGGGTTGGGGCCACCAAGCCTCGGCCAAGGGCCGGCAGCCCCTGCCGACCCTCCCCCACCTTCTGGTGACGGCGGGGAGGCGGCAGCAGCGAGGGCTCAGCCCTTAACCGCCGGCTGCCTTCCTCCTCCTCCGTTTCCCTTTTTTTTAATAAATATAAATTATATTATTATTTTGTTTTAAATTTAATTTAATTAATTTTTATATTATATTAAAATTCAAATTACGCCAAAACGACATCGTTTTGGGTGAATTAGAGCTGACTCAACTCTTCGACGAGAAATATTAATATTTAAATGCCACGTATGATTTCCAGCTGGCTTCGCCGGAGATGGTACTCAGGTGTCCCACTTTTCTTCAAATGTGGCACTTAAGTATACCTTTCGTAAGTTATGGCACTTAAGTGTCCTTTTGTGCTAAGTTATGACACTTGTAGTGTTATTTTCTCGTAGGAAAAACAATAAAAATGGAAGGGCCGCAAAGCCCTCCTTGGACTTAGTAGAAAAAAAGATTGAAGAGAAAAAAAAAATGAAAAAAATGTTCGTGTTAATACTGACTGGGTTTCCTCTCTTCTTCTAAAGCCATTGCCTGGCCCTCTTTTTGAAGCGACATCCTTGATGTCTCCTTGTCTCTCTATCTCCTCATCTTCAAGACCTCTTCATTGATTTCTTGGACGATGCGGTCCACTTCCTTCATGGAAGTAGAGTTTTGTCTTGTGAGCTCAGTAGTTTGAAGCGTGAGCATCTTGGAGAAATCTGCTCGCTTGCTTCGGCTCTGGTGCTTGCTCCAAATAGTTGAGAGGTCTGCAAGTTTTGAGGCTCCTCTATTGTTGCCTTCAGCAATCAACTTATCTGAAAGTGATTTTGTGATCAATCAGTATCTTTTCTGTAGCTCTTTTCTCCTAATCTAGACTTAGATTTGTATTTTAGTGCTCTTCTATACCCATCTATATATAGAATTGGGATTTACAAGGTGTTTCCTGTGTTCTTTCAACCTATTGGTGTTGATATTTTCTCTATACGGCAATAGTGCTAGGGATGCCTAACCTTGCCATATACTACCTTTTGGCAAAAACGTAGGTACTAGAGAAGAAAATCTCGATGTGTGCTCCTCACTGATGATAATGCGAGATTCGATAATTGGCCATTGATTGTGTTTTAATGCTATGACGGATTTGTCTTTGTATAATAAGCGAATCTTTGCATACTATACCAAGTTATTTCATTTTTTTTATAGATTTATTTTTTTGTGGGATTTACATTTTTATCTTGAATCCGTGTACCTTTTATCATGTGAACTGAATTTATCCTTCCAATCAACCAAAAAAATTGCTAGCCATGTAATGTCAAACAGTAAGCACCCATGTCAGCGATTGGCGACCAAAATTAACTACGATTATATAGGTAAATCATTAAAATTTTTAAAATTAAACTGATCAAATTGAAAAATTTACGAAGAAATTGGCATTTGCACATTATATTTAAGACTTATTTAGTAATTTTTCCCAGAAGTTAGTAGTCCCAATAAATTTCGTGAATAGGTTGGCAGTTTGTCAAACTAATTGGAAAAAGCACACTGGTCTTATGTTTAAAAAGTTGATATATTGGAAAAGTACACTGGTCTTGTGCAGAACGGTGTCTTGCGGTTGAGCCACATCGTCAAAAAATTCCCTTCTCTCCAATTTCCCTTCCCTTTACTAAAATTGCAAACTAATTGAAAGAAGTAAAATAATATTATAATTAATAAAAAAAAATTGAAGCTGCCTACTTGAAAACCGACCATTAAATTTCACATTAATTAAACAAAAAATCTTACTGTTCTACTTATCTAACATTGATATCCTAAAAAGAATAATGTGAGTTATAGATGTTAACTGAAGTGTAATTACTTAATTTTATATGTTGACTAATAAAAAACCCCAAATTGATTGAAAAAAATTTAAAATAATTTTAAAATAACCAAACATGTCAAATGTGCCTAAATAGTAACCATTATAAAGTAATAAAATAAGAATCTTAATTATCTGGCATTGATATTCCTAAAATACATTAAAATGGATACATGCAATTACGCCTTTTCTCTTTCATCCCGAGAGTTCTCTCATCTCCTTCTGACCTTCATACAACTTTCTTCTTCAACCTTCATGGAGGAGAGGGTTGAAGTTTAATCTCTCCCTCTCCTCCCTGTTTTCCTTTTTCTTTGGTTGAATTGACGCCCTATTTTCCCTTGTTTTGCTCTCTTCGAATTTTGAGGAGCTTTTCTCTTCTAATCTAATCTATATTTAAAAGTTTCTCTCTCCCGTTTTGAGAAATTTTCTATCCAATTTAGTCTAGATTTGAGATTTTTTACGTGTATGATTTCGAGATTTCCCTCGAGTCTTGTTGGTGCACAAGTCTAATTTTGAATAAGATCGAATGAGCTTCGTGAATGTTTCACTCTCACAAATATTAGATTTATGCGTGTTCAACCTAGCAACCGATAGATATCTCAATGTATGCTCATTATTGAAAATAGATTCGGTAATCTGCCACCGATTTTGGTTGAAGAAGTCACAAATATGCTCTTTAAGTATGTGATCTCTAGCCTTGTTAAGATGATTCATTTTCTTATCTAAAGCTTGTTTTGTTCTGGATTTGTCTAGGATTTATTTGATTTGCTGTTGGATTGCGGCTGTATATCCATGGAAATGAAATGCTTCTCTGACAAAAGGAACATTGACTTTGTTCCTTAAAGTGGATTCATGCCATATCTATAGAGGTTATTACATAAAAGTTGGATAAACAGTTTAACTAGACGACTTATCAAACATTGATTTTCCCGGAAAAAATTAAAATGGATTTAACTATTATAAAAGAGAGTTCTTTTGTTATTAAGCCATTAATGCTGCTTTTATTAAGAACCAATTGAATCTATAATAGGTGAGTTTTTGCAATTAATGTTGTTCATTAGCATATATTAATTGAGTTTTGTAATACCGTATAGGTGATACAAACCACGGTCAGTTTGGACTTCGAGTTGTAGATATTAATACTACATATTTTGGGTAGTGCTTGAGTCAATGTATTTAAATCACCGACGGTTTTCCGTCGCCATCTTTTTGCGACAATCCGATATTCCTTTCTGATGATTTTATAGGCATCTAATAATTTCCATGTATAACCCGATCCAGTAGCCCTTACCACAAAGTTAGCATTAATTTAATTGACAATCACTTCATTTATCATGTTATCTTATCTTATATACAAGAGGGCTTTGTACAAAAAAAATTGATAAAATTCCAAATAAGGAAGCGAAATGTCCTCAATTTCTTAAATAAGAGCATTGAGTGAACATTGTCTTAAATAAAGACCTGAATTGCCATCATTTTCTCAAATAAGAGTCAGAAGTGGTCATGTCGGTCTCAAAAAAGGACTTGACCTCACTGACTAGTTAAGAGCATTTCCGTCCTTCTTCCTCCTCTTCTTCTTCTTCTTCTTCTTCTTCTTCTTCTTCTTCTTCTTCTTCTTTTCAAAATTTTTCTCCCCTTTTTTTTCTTTCAAAAAAAGAAAAAAAAAGGCTAAAACTTAAAAGAAAAAAAAATAAAAGTGGGAGGGCTGGCAACCTCAATCACCTATGGCCACCTCCCCATCGCCGGTAGGGCATTGGCCATGGCCAGCACTATCGTCGGTGCCTCGGTGAGGGCTAGCAAACTCTTGCCAGAATCGGGAGAGGGCTAGTAGGCCCTCCATTTTGGTTGGCAAGGTTGTCAGTGACCCCGACTGATGTGACCACTTCAGATCCTTATTTGAAATAAGGTCCTTAGACAAATAAAAAAATGTCAATTTCAATCCCTTATTTTTTTAAGGGTACTTCAGACAAAGTTCACTTCAGGCCCTCTTTTGAGAAATTGAGAGAACTTTGGGCTCTTATTTGAGGTGGGATAGTTATGTAGAGAGTTTCTGTACAACAAAAATGAGTTTTATAAATTAATGCAAATCAGTAAATGGCTTATTGGTTATAAAATGAATTAAGTCTATCATGTACCCTTTGACAACTAGCATGGTTCTATGTATCTTCCTCCTCACCATTAGTCTTCCAATTGAGCAATGTTCATAGTATTCACATAATTTATGCTATGGAAGTATAATTTTAGTATTTCTTTGTACTTTAATATTGTCTGCCTCCTTATGAATCTTTTATTACGTGCTGGGATTTTTCAAATGAACTTAAATGCTATCATATTGTAATTATCACATAAAAATAATCATGAATTTAGCTTTTAAAATGAATGCAATTAAATCAGTGGTTAACTAATTTTCTCATTAATTAGAACTGCATTGGTATGTTCCAAATCGGCAGAGTGTTACGCGGCAAATGCGAAGGATTTGATGCGGTGGTGACGATATGGGAAGAGCTGATGAATTACAGAGTCGCGCCGGGTGACAACATATTCAGAATGAAGGTATGCTGTAGGACTGCTCCTCCCTCGTTCTAATCCTTGTTGTTCTAGATTTTGGTGACAACATATTCAGAATGAAGGTGACAACATATGTTGATGCATGTTCTGTTTTATTTTTCTGGATTAATATTATAGATGCTTAAGTATTTCGCTGACGACGCATCCTATTATGGTCAGATTAATTGGGTATCGATGGAAAGGTGAAAAGGTGGGCATGATTTATATGATTCTTTGCCATGTTCGTAGAACTTGCATTTCACATGACTGAAAGGAGGCTGCCATAACTGTTTCTGTGTCATTTATGAAATCAAGTTGCATTCCATCGTACAGTATATCGAAATGCTAATTCTTGCATGCATCTTTGGTAGTTCCGAATACATTAACCAGTCCAAAGGGCCTGGTTGATGTTCCAGCTCTCAACTAGTCGGCAAATTTACCATTTCTTATTTCTCATAAAGGTTGTGGTTATATATGTCTGAATGTTGTGCATACCAGAAGTCAAAACAAGTTGCTGATCTGGTCGGGACCTCAGAATCAAAGCCGCGCATGGGCTTTCGAGTCTCCTCGAACATATGTATTTTCCGGAGACAAACATGCCATATTCGGCATTCCACAAATTGTAACCTGGGTGCAGGAACATGTAACGATTAACCATGTAAGCCTTTCCGAATGTCCATTATTGGTGTTTCGGCGGCAATCGATTGATTGTCTTCTTTTGGGTGATGAGGTTTCGGAGACTTTTAGGAGCATCGCAACACAATCTCATATGATAATATTTCTGCCAGGAAAGTTTACGGATAGCAGGTTACAGTTAAATCAGCAAGTGGAAAGGCTGTTACGGCTATGTCGATCCAAGTCGGCGTGACCGCAGTAGTCCTGATTCAGCTTGATATTTGCAATGACCACATTCCCACCTAAGAGTCATCCTGAATTATCTGTCGCCCGTTTAAGGTTCTTTGACGTCACTTGTCACTGTCGCCATGATTGTCTTCCCTTCGAGAAGCTACGCATAGCTTGAATTGAAACCACAAATTAGAGTTGGACCCATGCAGAACGGCTTGCATGGGCTGGGAGACTTCGGATTGGTCCCGTCCACAGAAGTCCATGGGACGACAACATGTCGAGCTTCGATTGCCAGGTCGCCATTGATGGAATCGGTTGGGTCAAGGGTGTTCGACAAGGAGAGAATAAGGGAGGGGGGTTGGGGGACAGTCGAATCTGACCCACGTGTTTAATTTGCTGTCGTATCTGCGCCTGTCTGAATTACGTGAAGGCCGCAATATCTATAGGAGAAATGCTTGCATGACCGTCTCTGTAACGTGTTGAAATTAATGAATCAACATAAGTTCACGCATTTCTTTTTCAACCTTTGACGTTAACGGATGATTTAAAGGATGCATTCCTTCAGCCCTCGTGCATCAGTCTTGGAATAATTTTATGTACAAATTAATTGATGCATTAATGGACGTATTTCTTCAACCCGATGCAGCAGTTTTGCGGCAGTTTTGTGACGCATTTATGGACGAATTAATGGATAGACACGGGACGAATTCCTTCATCTTTGTGCAGCAGATTTTACTCGTATTAAGGGATGTGTTAATGACAGATCTTCTAGAGTTTCTCTGCAACAATACTTTTCAGCTTATGAAAATGATTATTTTTTGAGTCTTCTTTAATTCATGGCAGATAGAGTCATTCAAAAATTAAAATTTCTCTTTGGAAAAATACTCCTCCAAATGTGCCGATATCTAGAAGTGTTTGATAGAATCTTGTTTGTATAGTGTTAATACAAATGAGGTCGAGATGTTGTATCTTAGGAGGCATAGTTCTTGAAGTTGCTTAACACCGTTGGCAGAAACTAATTGCCTTAAGGAGATTCGGCGAGTCGTACTTTTACCTCCTATATAATTTCCTATAAATTTTATTACAATCAAACAGCTTTGTAATTGGGTTGTGATCCAGCATCTTTATATGTAAAGATCATTATTATATTATTATGAATTTCTCAGATTTATTTTTTTGGTTCCACCAAACTGAGTTACTCAATTTTTTTTTTCAATATGTGAGTATTATTTTTTCTTCCAATACCCGAAAATTATTTTTCCAACATAACGGTCATGGGGCCGCCTTAGATTCATTTTGAGGAAATCCCTAGACTTCTCAAACTGCTTTTAATTTTTGATTCTGTTGCAAGCTTAAATTTAGAGACAAAAATCAGAAGAGGACCCATAGAATCAATGTTCTTGAGTATGAATAAATAGAAAATAAATTAGATACGAAAATATAAATAGATACAGTAGAAAAATTTTACAACTTGCTAAAAAGGAATCATTGGTGTCGTTATAAATATCTATTAATTCCAAAAGATGAAAAACTCTGGAAACGTTAACTTTGTAACTAATAATGGAATCTTTGTGCAATGAAATGACTCATCATTCCTTTCGCTCATATCAAGTTGCCCTAGAAGAACTCTCCGGTGACCTAAAATTAATAATAGTGATATCGGTTATGAAGAAGAAGAAGAAGAAGAAGAAGAAGAAGAAGAAGAAGAAGAATCAAAAATAAAAATTGGTTTAAGAAGGGGTTAATACCTTGAAAAACCCCAAACTGATACACTTGTGGCAAATTTACCCCAAACTATTTTTTTACCATGAAAAACCCCAAACTGGTATACTTGTGACAAATTTATCCGGACTAACTATAAAAAACTCTAAACTGGTACATTTATGACAAATTTACCTCAAACTAATTTATTTAACCACAAAAAAACCCCAAACTGGTAAATTTGTGACTACTATACCATTTGCTAAATTAGATTAATACCACAAAAAAATCACGAAAATTGTAAACTGTGACAAATAGAGTATAAAATCCCAAATTGGTATATCGGTCAATTGTCATGTGTCATTTAACTTTATAATTTAACAAGAAAATTTAACTAAAACTAACAAATGATAAATTTGTCACAAGTGTACCAATTTAGGGTAAATTTGTCAAAGGTATACCGGTTTGGGGTTTTTGGTGGTCAAAAAAATAGTTTGGGGTAGATTTGTCACAGGTATACCGGTTTGGGGTTTTTCAGGGTATTAATCCTTTAAAAAGTTAAAACTGATTTAAGAAGTCTACTGGTTTTTTCAAAATGAATTTATGCCTACCCTCTCACTCTTACACTATCATTTCACAGAGGACGGTCATGCTAGCCGCTACCTATCTATAGGGTCATCTATTCGCACCGAAACCTCAAACGACAACGAAAGAAGACATCATAATACCGCAAGTCGTGTTGGCCTCCTTAGTCTTGGCCTCATGTTCTAGCCGAGAAATTTCCAAGCATTTCAAAAAGCCGACGGATCATATTGGATGGTCTCGAGCCAACCGAATTCATGCAGTCTCTCTCAACTTATCTATGGGAAGAGCCCAAGGTGCGAGGCCTGCCAGTTGTATTGATGGGGGTAAGTATGTGATCGATTGGTCATGGATTGATACCGATAGTTTAGGTATAGTGTCTTGAGGGTGATCAAAATTGCATCCAATATGTAGATTCTTTGTAATATAGCATGACGGATTAATTTGGGTGGATAATGACTATAGTTGATGAGCACATACAAGGGGAAAAGTACCAAAAAAGAAAAAAGAAAAAGAAGAAGAAGTCAAAAGCCTATTATATTGATATCAATTTAGTCCTAAATATTTTCATCGAACCAATTTAATTTTATACATATTCACATTGATATTGGGTTCGTCCATTCAGCACATTTAGGCTGAAAATTGCTAAGTGAACGCTGGCCATCCTACATGATATGGTTGGCGCTAACGTGAATACTTTATTTATTTATTTATAATTTTTGGTTCTTTTCCCCATATACGAGTGATAAAATCTCCATTATGAAGCATATTGCAGACAGTAATTGTGAGGGGCGGACAAATGTGTGTAGAATGACTGATGAAGGCTTTGCTAATCAAAGAAACCCATGTACAAGGAAGCAAGCAATGATTTAATTTTCTCCACTTGAGCAGAGCTTGAGGATTCAGGCTACACGAATTCTTCTATAGGAAAGATGACTAGTCAAGAAACTGTATTTTTAAGATTAAAAATCCAACATTGTGCCCATAGATTAGACACCCGATATGAATTCGATTTCCTATATTGTTAAGGATGAAAGTTCGAGCCACCCAATTGGATTTTGATTGGAGGTCAGTAGAGATTCCTAGAGCCCAAAATTTATCAGGCCGACTCACGTTTCCTTCGAGCATAACAAACCGAAAAGCGATTGACCAAGGAATTCGACAACGAATACAATTAATCGCCAAACTATATCTGCATGATGAGTATATAAGCGAGTGGATGCATTTAAAATTCATGAACGAAGGGCTTAGCTAGCTTAAGCTGTTGTCCGTGGCCAACAGGGCCTGGAAACGTTTAAAAATGTTGCCCTGGTCTATACGATACTCAGACAGACATTGAAGATTGATTTTCCTGAATTGGAACGACAAAAGAAAAGAACACATGAATCGGTAGTGCCACGTGCAAATTAGTGTTCCAACGGTGAACAATTTTCCAAGTTGACGGCTGAAGTTGACTCTTCTTCAGTCGATGACCACCCTTTTCCGACGTTGCCTTGCTCGCGTCATCCATCGATTATTTCTCGCTTAAGACAAGCCTTGCCACTGAACTTAATTTACTATACTTTATTTCAATTTCCATCCTATGATTGAATTAAAAAATACATTCCCAGTGACAACATGCAATTATGTTCCTTTCACGTGAATAAAGCTTGCATGCATGATTTCATAGATAAGAGTGGGGGAAAGAGAATGTGAAAAAGTGTGGGCGAAACTCGTAATTAATGAAGAATGGAATGAAGAACTCTATAATATAACTTATCACGTCAAAAGTGATGGACATACAACACACAACAAAATGAGAGAAAAGACAATATACACTGTTCCATTTATGATTAATGAAAAGCTTATTATTAATGGGCGATATTTTAACATGACATCTTTTAATACTGAAACTACCAAATGAGGGGCAAAAAATTAACTATCCTTTGAAAAGAAATCAACAGTGAATTTGAGGGAAAACTTGTTTTTTTTTTAATTGTGCATGGGTAGTATTGAAATATAACTTAACTTGATCAATATTCGAAGATCACTCGTTTTATAAATCGCTTCCATTAGTCGATTAAGTTTCCTATCCATACTCGTGTACCATAGTAGGGATTATTATGTGAATCTGGATTGGTTATCAACCGTACAAGGACTTAATCCGTCCCATCAAATCAAACACCAGGGGACGACTATCACTTTCTTTGAATTGCTGACCACATACTGTGCACTGTATCTGGCTCTTTAACCTCTTTGCTACAGTGGAAAAGACGACCATCATTGTCGTTGATGATAATATAGAATTTGTTTGTATGGCTTCGCCTCTCGTTAACGTAATAGGGAAGGAAATGGAGAGGGGTCTTTGTCCTTCGAATCCAAGGAGAACGGAAAGGAATATTATTGAGAAGAACCGGAGGAATCGGATGAAGCATCTCTACTTCGTGCTCTACTCTCTATTGGTTGTTTGTTTTTAAAACAAATAAAATAGTGCTTTAACTTGTCTCACATAAAAAAAAGTTGGAAGGACGTGAGTCACAACATAAGTGCAGGTATCTTTTAACTTGTTCAAATGAAAACAATGAGTTGTGGGTTAGGTCTCACAATATCTTGTCTGGGTGCACGATATGAGGTGCTTATAGATAATAATTAGCATTAATCATTTTGCAACCTTTTCCAAAAAGATGCTTCTATTAAAAAAGACTGAGATAGGTACATCGATTTTTTTTGGAATCAATCATTATGAAGTCTTGTTGAATTGTTCTTTAAAAAACAGTCATTTTTTTTTAATTGTTTCATTTTTAGAGTTTCTAGAGATATTGCAGTTCTATTTGATATTCTCATTTGAAACTTTAATATATTTTGGAGGATTTTTGCCGATATTAATTAGCAATGTTGTTGGGATAAATAATTTATTAAAGAAAATGTTGTCACGCATCAAAAATCTGACTCTATTTCTACCTAATCCAAAGCAATTTTCTCTAACATTCCCTCCTCCCCTCTCAGCCATCTGCTTAGCTCTCTCTCTCTCTCTCTCTCTCTCTCTCTCTCTCTCTCTCTCTCTCTCTCTCTCTCTCTCTCTCTCTCTCTCTCGTGTTCACCTATTAAACCGAGGTTGTGAATTCGTGTCCCTACTAAAGATTGATTTATCATCAGTTCATGTTGATTAGTGTCATTTTTTTGCTTTTCGAGATGTGTCAAATTATGTTAGAAATGGTCACCCCCAGTTTTTGTATCTCTGATTGTGTCAATCCATTTTTATGGCATTATTACATCTCTTGATAAGTTCCTAGATAGTCAAAGTTATGAAGTTTTGAGACTTAGGTATAGGATTGATTAGGGTGATTGTGTTATTATAGCATGAAAATGTACATATGACGCGGATACCTTAATACTTTGTCCTCTACGTCCTTTTGATGAAAGTAATTTGAAGGTGAAACACTCAAAACTCACACAAGGTGTGACATCCTGATTTTCCACTTCTGTTTTCAATTTAATAAGTTGGGCTTTTCATCGACGCGCCTATAATTCTTTTCCCTGAGCTGATTACTCACGAGATAACTAGCCTATTAGGTGAAGCCATTAAGAAATCTAAACGCAATAGACTTGAGAATTCGACCAGGAATCGACTGCTCGACCGTGCTAATCTGCAAGGGTCATTACGGCACTATCAAAATCGATTAGAGACCGGAGATAGGTCGATTCAATAGAGGTACATAATTAGTGTGTGGGTGATTCCATCTAATTGCAAAAATTTTGTCAAACAGCACTAGACCGATTTTTCTGTTATTTTCGTACCATGTGTCTATATTTGAAACCTTGAGATTTTCACAATAACCGAGAGTCGCCAATGTATCGAAGATGCACAATGTGGCTCGAAAATAATTGACCACAGGTCAAATGCGCTAAAATTTCCTAATCCCCACCAAGCAGCTCATTTTCAGCCCGTATCTTCAGCCGCTGCAGCCCACACAAATTTCCAGCCCACTTCAGCCTAACTTCGATTCAGCTCAACTCAAGAGCAAATCTCAGCTTTGTTAGGCCGTTTTGGGCTGAGATTTGTTAGGCCGTTTTCTAGCCCGGTCCGAGCTCCGTTGGCGCCGCTGCAAGCTCGAGTTTCAGCCGCCGTTGCGGTGAACCGGTTTTCGCGCTAAACCGGTGAGTTTATTCACTAAACTCTACTTAGTAGGCTAATGACGTTTAATGGGTGTTTAATTTAGGTTAATTATGGATTATGTGGTTAGTTAGATTACATTAGTGATTTAATTATTCGTTATTACATGTTAGGTGGTTAGAATGGCTAAATTAAAAACTAGATAGATTGTATTATTTATCTAAATAGGTTCGGGAATTTTCCAGGCCCGTTTCGATATTTAATTAGGCATTTCCGGCCTAAGTTAGCATTTTCGGTATTTAAATTGATTTATTTAATTAATTTCGGTAATTATTCAATTATTAATTATTTTCCGGAAATTAGACCGGGATAGCCGATGACCAGAATTTCGTGCCGATTGCAATGGTGTGCTTAATTTCTGCAATTAAGTGTTAAATTATGGACATTGAGTGGTGATTGTAATTTTGAGTATTTAATTCAAAATTTGGAAATTTCAGTAATTATTCAGAAATTACCATGTGTCGGGTTTTAATATAAAACAGTGGGATTTTAAATTGGAGAATATCAATTTTTCTAGTGTGAATTGACCGTGTACCCACACACGACTATTTTACCGTGTATTTCTAATACGAATAAAATAGGTCAGGTTCACCATTTTAATTGAGATATTTGAGTGCAATGTACGGTGTCCTAGGTCGAGATTAAATGGTCGTGTGTTGGTTAAGAGAACTCGTCCCGGGCTATTAAGCTGGACGTTACCCCTATATGGGATGCCCCTAGACAACGAGAAGTCGGTCACAGTAGATTCTGGACCTGTACTCTTTCGGGAAAGCCGTCTGATAGAGACGTAGCCATGCTCAATGGGGTGAGACGACGCCTGGCAATACCAGAAGACCACCGAACAAAGGGTAGGCCGTGCTATAAACCGAGATCAAAACTAGGAATGCATGATTAATTGAGTTGAATGTGTCGGATTATGGGACAAAATTGTGTGGCACAGTATGAGACGTGTCATAACGATTTGGCCCTATAATCAAGACTCTTGTGCTTGGTTGAAATTGAGTGTGGCGTTCCAGTTGTCAGAGCTTATTTACTGCTCATGCTTTTGTGGCTGTCTGTGATATGAAATGTGCTGACCTGTAGGGAGGATCTGAGACGAGATAAGTCTCTGTGGTTGTATGATTGTGTCGTTAGGACGCCTTTAGGCGTATTACCCTCCTAATCGAGGTTTAAAGTGTGAACTCGTTGAGATTTATGTCTCACCCTGTCGTGGGCTCAATTTTTTTCAGGGCCGTAGAGTGGAGGATCTGGAACTAAGCTGAGAGGATCCAAGGTGTAGGTCAGATAGGATAGCCTCTTTTTGAGAACTAGTCTTTTGAAGTCTTTTGGTTATAGACTTTTGTACATGACTCAGTGTGTATATGAAAGCATGTTTTGTTTGTGAATCTGTTGTCCTGCTATTCTATCCCGAGATGGTTACTGTCAAGGGATTTGCTATTCGCTTCCGCATGTGCAATAAAATGAAAGGGTCGGCGACTCATCCTAAGAAGTCGCAAATTATATCGACCACCGAGGGATGGGCACACTCTCGAGGATCGGGGCGTGACACTAGGAAGAGAAGATAAATAGGCTTGTAGATTTATTTCACCTTAACTCTAAAAATGGGATAAAAACACTACAAGTGCCATAACTTGCACAAAGGGACACTTAAGTGCCATAACTTTCGAAAGGTACACTTAAGTGCCACATTTGAAGAAAAGTGGGACACCTGAATGCCACCTCCGGCGAAGCCGGCCGGAAATCATACGTGGCAATTCAATATTAATATTTCTTGTTGAGGTGACTCGCCGGAGAGTTGAGTCAGCTCTAATTCACCTAAAACAACGTCGTTTCGGGTGTTGGCCAAAATAGAGCCATTAAATAAGCCAAAACAACGTCATTTTGTCATAATTTGAATTTTAATATAATATAAAATTTAATTTAATTTAATTTAGAACAAAATAATAATATAATTTATATTTATTATTATTAATATTATAAATAAAAAAAAGGGAGGAGGAAGGCAGCCGGTGGCTGAGGGCTGAGCCCTCACCGCCACCGCCTCCTCGCCGTCGCCGGAAGGTGGGGGAGGGTCGGTCGAGGCCACCAAGCACGGGCCAAGGGCCGAGGGCCCCAACCAACCGACGGCGAGGCTTGTGTGCCTTGGCCCCTGATCTAGGTGAGGGTCACTGGCCCTCACCTAGATCCAGCGAGGGTCGGCGACCCTCGCCTAGATCTGGGGCGAGGGCACGCAGGCCCTCGCCACCAGTCGGCTGGAGCCGCCGGCTCGATGGCCCCAGCCCTCGCCGCCGGACGCCTTTAGGCATATTACCCTCCTAATCGAGGTTTAGAGCGTGAACTCGTTGAGATTTATATCTCACCCTATCGTGGGCTCAATTTTTTTCAGGTCCGTAGAGTGGAGGATCTGGAACTGAGCTGAGAGGATCCAAGGTGTAGGTCAGATAGGACAGCCTCTTTTTGAGAACTAGTCTTTTGAAGTCTTTTGGTTGTAAACTTTTGTACATGACTCAGTGTGTATATGAAAGTATGTTTTGTTTGTGAATCTGTTGTCCTGCTTTTCTATCCCGAGATGGTTACTGTCAAGGGATTTGCTATTCGCTTCTGCATGTGCAATAAAATGAAAGGGTCGGCGACTCATCCTAAGAAGTCGCAAATTATATCGACCACCGAGGGATGGGCACACTCTTGAGGATCGGGGCATGACACTGGGAAGAGAAGATAAATAGGCTTGTAGATTTATTTCACCTTAACTCTAAAAACGGGATAAAAACATTATAAGTGCCATAACTTGGCACAAATGGACACTTAAATGCCATAACTTTCGAAAGGTACACTTAAGTGCCACATTTGAAGAAAAGTAGGACACCTGAATGCCACCTCCGGCGAAGCCGGCCGGAAATCATACGTGGCAATTCAATATTAATATTTCTTGCTGAGGTGACTCGCCGGAGAGTTGAGTCAACTCTAATTCACCTAAAACGACGTCGTTTCAAGTGTTGGCCAAAATAGAGCCATTAAATCAGCCAAAACGACGTCATTTTGTCATAATTTGAATTTTAATATAATATAAAAATTAATTAAATTTAATTTAGAACAAAATGATAATATAATTTATATTTATTATTATTAATATTATTTAAAAAAAAAAAGGGAGGAGGAAGGCAGCCGGTGGCTTAGGGCTGAGCCTTCGCCGCCACCGCCTCCCCGCCGTCACCAGAAGGTGGGGGAGGGTCAGTTGGGGCCACCGAGCCCGGGCCGAGGGCCGAGGGCCCCAACCGACCGACGGCGAGGGCTTGCGTGCCCTGGCCCCTGATCTGGGGCGAGGGCACGCAGGCCCTCGCCACCGATCGGCTGGAGCCGCCAGCTCGATGGCCCCAGCCCTCGTCGCCGACTGCCTCCCTCTTCCTCCTTCCCCCCCCCCCTCGGCCCTCGCCCAAATCCGGCGAGGGTCAGCGGCCCTTGGCCCGGCCAGGCAAGGGCTCGTGAGCCCTCGCCACCAGTCAGCCAGGGTCACCAGCCCTTGGCTAGGGCCCAACGACCCCGGCCAACCCTCCCCGCTCTGTTGCCAGCCCTTCCTGGCGACGGCGGGGAGGCGGCAGCGGTGGCTCAGGGCTGAGCCCTCGCCCGCCTTCCCCCCCCCACCATTTTTAATATTAAAATTATTATTTTAAATATTTTAACTAAATTTAATTTAATTAATTTTTATATTATTTTTTTACCATGTTAGTCCAAAACGACGCTGTTTTTGCATTATTTGACCACGTCAGCGTGCAAAATGGCGTCGTTTTGCACTCGCTTCGCTTGAAAAATGCCACGTATGCAATTTGGCCGGATTGACACTCAAGTGATCCACTTTGCTCCGATTTTGGCACTTAAGTGTACCTTTAAGTGTCCCTTTTTGCCAAGTTATGGCACTCCAGGGGTCCGCACCTCCTCTAAAAAAAATCACTATTTCTAAAAAAAGTCACTCTACCTAGAAATAAAAATAAACTCATTATAGATAATGACGAACATACTCATTAAAGATAACGCAGTAATTATGACTTTTTTCAATCGGGTATCGAATAGTTATCTGCACCGATGAATTTGGTTTAATTTCTAACATTCCCCCTTAAACCAAATTCTCTTTCATTGATTATTCCAAGCAGGCTCTTGAACTTTCGGAAAGCATCAATCTTGAGAGGTTTGGTAAAAATGTCTACTACTTGATCTCCCGTCTTCACATGCAACATTTCAACCTCATTCTCTTTAAAATGTTCTTGAATGAAGTGATATCGAACATCGATATGTTTGCTTTGTCCATGAAAAACTAGATTTTTCGCCAATGCAATAGCAGAAACATAATTAACAAAAAACTCAGTTGTTTTCTTCTGCTCCATAAGAATATTTTTTACGTAGTCTTCTCAACCAATTGCATGACAAACACATGAGGATACAGCTACATATTCAGCTTCACATGTCAATAGGGTGACACTGGGTCGCTTCTTTGATAACCACGCGAAAGTAGTGTCACACAAGAAAAATATAAAGCTTGTAGTGCTCTTTCGATCATTAATATCTCCTTCATAATCACTATCTGAATAAGCTCTAAGTTAGAAAGATTCAGAGCGATAGTAGTGTAGGCTATGAGAAGTAGTACATTTGATATACCAAAGTATCCTCTTTACAGCTTTAAAATGAGATGACTTCAGTTTCTCCATATATCGACTCACAATTCCAACATTATACATAATATCCGGTCTCGTACATGTCAAGTATCTCAAACTCCCAATCAAGCTTCTATAATATGTCAAATCAACATCAACACCATCATCAAACTTCGAAAGCTTGGTTCCGCACTCCATTGGTGTATTAACCAGAGTACAATTCTTCATATTGAATTTTCCAAGGATATTTTCTACATATCCTTTTTGGGAAATAAAAATCCCCTCGGCACTTTGCTTCACTTGAATCCCAAGGAAATAATTCATGAGACCATTATCGGTCATCTCAAATTCTTTCACCATTGATGCCTTAAAAGCATCAATCATCGCCAGATTATTTCCTATAAAAACAAGGTCATCAACATATAAACAGGCGAGTAGAACATCACATTTTTCTTTCTTCAAATAAAGTGCATGCTCGTATGGACATTGAGAAAATCCATTTGCCTTGAAATATGCATCGATTTTGGAATTCCATGCTATCAATGCTTGTTTTAAGTACATATAGAGCTTTCTTTAACTTCAATACTTTGTCTTCATGACCTTTGACAACAAACGCCTTAGGTTGTTCAACATAAATCTCTTCTTCAATAATGCCATTCAAAAATACTGATTTGACATCCATTTGATAAATTCGTCAATCACTTTAAGCAGCGATAGAAATAATCAATCTAATCGTTTCCATGTTCGCGTTCTCCTTTCTCATTCTTCTTGGCCTTGTACACCCATTTAACTCCAGTTGATTTCTTATTCTTCGGTAAATTAGCAAGCTCCTATGTTTGATTCTTCTCAATGGCATCAATTTCTTCATTCATGGCTTTTCTCCATTTTTCTTCTTTGGCCACATCATCATAGACAAATGGTTCATAATATGCAAGAAGACATACAAAGTGAACCTTATCGGTAGCTTCATCTATGTCAGACAATCTCCTTGATCTTGATAGTAAAGGTTCATTGACAACATTTGAAGAGATAGGTGATGATGAACTTGAAGAAGATATTGGAGAAGAATGTGTAGAATGATCTTTCAATTCCGTTTGATCGGTATCACCACGACATTCACTTCTTCTTTTTTATTGTCTTCTTATGAGCCATCTTCATCAAACTTGACAAATCTGCTTATATACACTTTCAAAGTGTTAGGATCAAATAAAAAATAAGCTTTGGATGAGTCATACCTAATAAAGATGAGTTTTTTGGTCTTGTCTTCCAGCTTTGATCTTTTTTGGTTCGAGAAATGAGCATAAGCAATGCTCCCGAAAATTCTCAAGTGTGAAACACTCGGTGTTCTCCCGGTCTATGCCTCTTGTGGAGTTACGCCTTCAAGTCCATATGTGGCACATCAATTTTGAAGATAGACCGCATACAAAACAGCTTTAGGCTAAAGCTCATTGGGCAAATTTTTGCTCTTTAACATGCTTCGAACCATGTCAAGGATGGTTCTATTTTTTTGTTCAGCTACGCCATTTTGTTAAGGAGAATACGGAGCTGTCAAGAAACGCCGAATACCATGATCTTCATAGAATTTGTTGAATATAGCTGAGGTGAATTCTCCACGACGATCAGTCCTCATAGCTTTGATAAAATAGCCACTCTCCTTTTCAGCCAGGTTCTTGAATTGTTTGAACATATCAAACACTTCTGTCTTTTCTTTCAAAAAATACACCCAAGTTTTTCGAGCAAAATCATCAATAAATGTAACAAAATATCAATGATTATCATATGAGTGAGGAGTGATTGGGCCACACACATCAGAATGAATCAACTCGAGTGGCTTCTTTGCTCGATAAGTCACTTCCTTCAAAAAGCTAGTTTTGGAATGCTTACCGATAACATACCCTTCACATAATTGATCGAAATGATCAATATGTGGTAAGCCATAAACCATCTTCTTGCGAGAAAGCAAATTGAGTCCGCCAAAATTGAGATGGCCGAACCTCAAATGTGACAACCATGAAGGATCATCCATGCATGCTTTCAGACATCGAGACATATCATTTTTTATATTGAGAGTAAACATCATGTTCTTCGACATCTTCACATTCGCAATCAGTTTATTATTCCTATCTCTTAGCATAAGACTAAGATTTTTCATATGAACAACATAATCTTTCTCCAAAAGCTGTCCCGAACTCAAAATATTGCTTGACATTTTCGAGACATAATAAATATTAGAAATAAACTGATGTGCACCATTTTTCAAGCGAATCAGAATTGTACCTTTGCATTCAACAAGAATTTGAAGTTATCACCAAAAGAGACTTTCCCCTTTAATTGTCTCATCTAACTTAATAAACATCTCATTTCTCCCGCACATGTGATTGCTTGCACTAGTATCCAGATACCACATATAAGTTTGACCTCCTTCATCTTCTTTGAACACCAATAATAAAACTTGATAGTTATTGTTGATACTTGATTTTTAGTCGACGCGTTATTAAAAAGTAAAAAATCAAGATTTGGGTTTTTGATCGCGAAGAAGTCCCATTTCTCGGCCAAAAAGTGTTGTTTTTATTTATTTCTTTTGCATTGTCGTTCTTAAACAACTTTTAGTTCATTTTCAAGAAAAACCAAAAAAATCAAATGGTTGACTTTAAGTTGACTTTTTGGCCAACCCTTTGATCAAAAGTCAATCCCATGTCAAAAATTAACTTTTTGCTCAAAAAATACCATTTAGCCTTAATTTCACTTTTGTCAAATCAATTTCTCAAAAATTTGACCAAAAAATCGACCTTTTAGTTAATAGTTGACTTTTGGTTAAACCTTTGACCAAAAAAATAGAAAAAAAAAATCCATAAAAACATTTCTTTTAATGTTAATTTGACTTTTATGTTGAAAATTTCACAAAATTCAATTAAGAACCTTGATTTCTGAATTTTTCAGTTTTAAGATTCTAAATCGATCAAAAATAAAATTACTTTTATTCTAGTCATAATTAGGTGTAGTTCTTTCTTTGACATTTGATTTAGGAATTGTTTTAAATCCGCCTATGCATTTAATTTCACGATTTACAATGTCAAAATGTGAATTGCCGTTTTAAACCCTAATTACGGGACCAAAATCGATTCTTAATAACTTGCGAATGGACGATTGTTTCTCACTCATTTTCTTAAGATAAATCTAAATACAAAATCAATTTTGGTAAATTCACACCAAACTCATTAATTTGAAGAATTTTATCCTTCAAAGCATTAGAAAATCAAGCAATTAAGCTTCAATCGACAAAATTCGAATTGACTCATTCATGACTATGGTTTAATATCATGAATCTAGGTCTAATTTTAATATTAGGCTTAGATCCATTTGTGACATAAGCTTGAGCGCTTCAATTTAAGGTCAATTTGAATACAATAAGTGATCTTACATTTGGGTAACTCATTAAATAGGGCAATTGTGACACTAATTGAGTTCAATTTTAGTTAATTTACAATTTTGCTCATTGAATTGCAAATTTTACCATTTTAGCCTTTTAGGCCCAATTCAAAACACCCATGATTTCGACTCTTTATTTTTCACGATAATAATTCAATTAGGTCAATAAAAGACCTATAGATCATGTTCATAAGGTTTGATTAGCTTAATTGTAACTTAATTAGCAAATTCCTTCTTAAAAAAATAAAATTCATTTTCAATTTGGTCATTTAGAGATCAAATTGCATAAAACTCATGGGGTCCTAAGTTGACAAGACAGCTGGAATCGAACCAAACCGGTCAAAATCCGGCCAAATTAGACCGAACCGGTCTAACCGATCTGACTTGCTATGGGTGGGGCTGGCCGGTTCAACCCCTTGCCAACCGAAACTTGACTTCCGACGACCGGTTCCGAGATCCTCTCAATGTCAATTTTACTTCTGCACCTTCAATTTCTCAAAATTTTACAGATTGACCATTGAATTTCATCAAATTGCAAATTAACCCATAATTGGACATTCTGACACAATCCCCAATTTTAGCTTGGTTTTTTGCAAATCAAACCCACTAGATTAATTACTCGATACCTTGAGAACATGATGGAGCCTTCGAAATCGATTTTTGACCATCGAATTGAAATTTTGACCATTGGATCAAACCGACGGCTGAAATCGCTTAATTTGGGAAGTATATAAATGAAATTTTCCTCCATTTTCAAGGACTTTTTCATTCTGCACAAAATTCTCTTTCTAGAGGCTTCTCTCTCTCTCTCTCTCTCTCTCTCTCTCTCTCTCTCTCTCTCTCTCTGTTTCTCTCTGTTTTTGGCACCAAAACCTTGAACCCTCATCCCTTTCTCTTTCTCTCTCTCTAACCGCCGTCAGTTTAGCCCCTCATCAGCGGTCGCTTCACCGACGCTTGCTGCCAACAATTAGTTCATTGTATTTCTTCTCCACTCGCAAGTTTGGATCGCTGAAAAGCCGTTGGCAAATTTAGATTGGCAATCTTCTAGCCGACGCTTCAAGGATCGGCACTGGAGCCGTCATTGTCTTGATCGGTTCAATTGGTTGAATTGGTAGCCGTTGCCAGTGTTCCCTTTGGCCAAATGCTCCCGATTGATGCTCTAAAGGATCTTCAACCTTACGGTGGTTGAGGACAACTTGAAGGATTACCGGAATGACTCTGGTGATAATCTTCCTTCTAAAAGTGCGAAGATCAGTCCAAATTCAGATCGATTTTGGTTTCAACCTCTTGACCACCAGTCCAGCCTATGAAGCACGGACACGTTGCCGGAGCTTCCGTGTCATGTCCCACATGTGTCGACGTGTCAGACACGCTTGGACACGCGGTCAACACACGTCGGATTTTCTGACACGTGGTCAACCTTTCTCGACACGTTCCGACACGCGTGTCCGAGAGAGAGGATCGTTGAAGAAGACGATGGAGGGTGGAGGCGAGGCCGAGGGAGCAGAGGCCAGGTCGAGACAGCAAGGGAGGGCCAGAGGAAGAACAGGCGATTCAGAGGGCCACGATTGTGACATTGCGATGGAGGGTCGGCGGTGAGGCTGTAGCTACAAAAGAGGAAGGGCCAAAGGCCCTTCGGCGAGTGACTACGATGAGGCGATCGGGAGAGAGCCGTGCGACGAGGAGGAAGAAGAGGCCGTGGTTAGGGTTTTAGCAAAAAGAGGGGAAGGGTGGTGGGGGACAATGGAAAGAAATCGAGGCCGGAGAGAAGGGATGGCGTGACGATGAAAAGAAATTAGGGCTGGAGAGGGGGTGGCGTGGGGTGGGGGGAAGAGATAAACCGAGGGGGGAGGGGTGGGGGAAGAAACTGAAGGGGGAGAGCGGGGGGATGGGTGTGATTGATGGGGGCAAGGAGTAGGTGTTGTCGTGGGGGGAGGGGGAGAGAGAAATGGGGGAAGGAAATGATTTTCTAGGGATGAGAATTTAGAGAGAAAAGATGGGGAAATAATTTTTGGGAGCTTTTTCAAGGGGGATAATTTTGAGCGGCAAAATTATTTTTGTTATAAAAATAAATAAATGAGTTAAAAAGTGATTTCGAAAAATAAAAATATTGAATGTTAAATAATAATAAATTTTGATGATTATAGAATATCATAGATTTATTTAAATAAAGTTGATTCTATTTTTTGTTAGTCATTAGTCTCATCCATAATTTTTGTTAAAATTAAAAACATGTTCCCAAATATGGGTACACATTAACTATGACTATGTCTTTCAAATTTTCTATGAATAGATTTATTAATATTTTAAGTGTAAATTCATTGTAAACTCTATTTATTTATTTATAAATTTGAATCAAATTAATTAAAAATAAAAATATATATTTAATAATAACGTGTCCCAACATGTCGGAATTTTTTATTTTTGAGAAATGACGTGTCGGCGTGTCGTGTCGTGTGTCCGTGCTACTTAGGTTAGCTTTGTGGAAATCCATGACAATCTAATCTACATCTTTAAAGATTGAAGATCGATCTGAAGGTTCGATATTCATTTGATTGTGGTCATAATCAACAAAAAAATCGCATCAAAAGAGAATTTCTCGGTCTCAAATCTCGTGAAGCGAGGCCGGATTAGCCGACCGGGGCTATGGTTCAATATTAGTGATTTATACTCATAGATGATTTTACTGAAGTTTGAATGTTATTGATTGAAAGAGTGTGCATGATTAAACTTGATTAGTCTTAAATCTGTAATTTCGTAGCCTTAGGACTGACTTACTATTTTGACCAAAGCAAGGTCTGAGACGATCCCAAGTCCTCTTAGGATTAGATAATAGACACCTAAACTTCGAAACGGTAGGTCGTACGCCTCAATCGAGTATCATTTGACCCTCGGAAAACATCTTTGAAGATGAGCGATTCTGCTGTAGTTCAATTGGATTTTCGGTTCTATTTTTATTCCAAAATGAGACTTTACTATTTTTGTATAGCGTTTTGTGATGATTTTTGGACAATATTTTCTCATGATTTTTGTTCAGAATTGTTTTGTACACATTCTATAATTTTTTTCATGATTTTTGGATGTGCTTAACTAGGTCAGATCTACTCAGATCCAAACCTAGGTCAATCTGTTCCATATTGATCTCTAATTTTGCCATTTTTGTACTAATTTTTGTGTTGAGTTCTAAACTAACTTTCCTTCATGAAAGTTGTTTGTATCAGTATTGTTCATATCTTGTATTTTCTTTTCGAAATTTTTAGACATGTTTAACTAGGTCAAAATCACTTAGATCTGAACATAAGATAGTTTGTCTTACATTAGTCCGAATTCTATTTTGATGAAATTGAGTCCATAAATGCACCTATTTAGTCTCAAATTCTTTATGAGAGTTACAATACACAATACATATGTTCAATTGATGCATTCTTTGCAAAGTCTTGCCATTGGCAAGTGAGTCAATTGCATGAGTTAAGGTTAAAATGTGCTGCATCGGTACATAGTCTAAATGTACATTTTTGTTTTGTCATTTTTGCTGTGATTCGTACGATCACATTTAGGTTTTGAATTCTTAACGAGAAACGTTCATCATTGCATGTTCTATATGTAGGATTTTTGTATGTCTTGAGATGGTTGAAATTATGCACGTTCTATGAAATCAATGCTGAAATGAAATCTTGCAATTTATGCATCTTACCATGTTTGTTTGAGACACTTAGAAATTAAATTTTGAGATAATTTCTTCTTGGCACTAAACCTCACATTACAAGGTTTGAGTATATATTCACGTCATTGCATTTGAGTGTCATTTTGCACGTTAAATTTGTGCCGCAAGAACATATATTCACTAAAAAACCTCAAGCATATTTATTAATACATTAGTTGAATGATTTTGAGATTTATTAATGAATATTTGTGTTCTGATTTTTAGTTACGAACATACGCGCCTTTTGAAATCTTGATCTTAGAGCACCTAGTTGACCTAGTTTGGACTCGAGCCCTTCTAGGAAGTCGAAAAGCACATTTAGAAGTTTCCAATGCTGCTGATTTCATGATATCGCTCGTCGTTTGAAATACTTTCTATTTTTTCAAAACTAGATCAGAATCTAAACATTGGATCAAATTCGGGCCATGTTCTAACCACTGTTTAGACAAACATTTGATATTTTTGTTCCATTTTTTCTATTAGGATTTTACATTTGACCTCCTAATAAAACTTGTTTATCAACATATTGGCTATGTTGTGTGAAAATTTGGTAATTTTTAGACTTGTTTTGATAGGACAAATCCTTGTGATATTGGTTGAGTGTCTTGCTGATTTGACAAATTTCTAACATGCTATTACTCGTTGTCTAATTTTTGTAAATCATGTGTAGATCATTTAGGAAAGTTTTTTCACGAAAGTTGTTCATTATCATATCATACATATTATGAAATTTTTCCATAACTAGATTGTTAATGAATATTACTCAATTTTGTTATCTTTACATCATTGTTCTAAAATCTCCTAATATAAACATGATTGTGATTGTTTAGTTATACCTTTTAGGTTAGTTTGTGCATGAAATTAGGCCATGATATCTTCATAGAAGTTGTTCTAAATGCATTGATCTTTGTTGTTAAACAATTGACATTTTTAAATTGCATCTTTAAAAAAAATACTTTGATACATGTGATGTTTCTCAAAAATAATCGATTTGGTTTAAGAAAAAATCGTGGTTTGGACCATATTCAAAATGCCTGTGATGCTTGTGAGTACATTTATGTGAGTACCGAGCTAGTCTTGACAATTGGATGTATTCAATAGCCTAGATATTCATTAATCCTAAATATATTCAAACCTTTTTGACGTGAAAGTTACGGTTTGAATTGTATTCAAAATGTCTGCGAAGCTTGTGAATGCATTTATGCGAGCCCCGGGCTAGCCTTGATAATTGAATGTCTTTTATAGCTGAGACATCACTTTGTCTCAAAACTTTTCATAGATGATTTCGAAATGTAATTTTGAAATATCACATGTACCCCTTATACATATAGTCACACTATCTATTAGAAACATATGTGTTTATGATTGTCACATGACTTTGGTAATAAGTGATCCGCCGACGGCTCACTCATTGTTTGATTGATTGAGAAGTAAAGTTCAAAAGACCTGCATGCATCTTTAAATTTCTGCAATGCATGTGACTTTTAGATGAATGGTACAGTCAATGCATGATATTGAGGAAAAACCCTAGGATCACAAAAATGGATTGAGTAGGTGTTTTAGTAGGACCCTCGGATGAAAAACAAAGGTCAACCCCGATGCCCCAAAATTTGACTTTCATATTGAACTTTTTTTAAATTATTAATCTTGACATGATGTCATGTTTTTAATTGTTTTGATGTGCATGCTTATTTCTTTCCATTATATGCACCTAGTTATAGATTTCCTAGATTAGGTTTAGAATAGGATCCCGAAGATGGAGAAAGTGCAAAGACGGTAGAGGTCGATATCCATTCCAACCGTTATCATGTACTATTCATTTCCCCGACATTATCTCGGGTTCTCTTTGTTGTATAAAGCCCAATGAGTTGCGGGTTTTCTCTCTTCCTCTTATCTTTTTTCTTCAATTATATTTCCCTTTTATATTTCCTAGGATTGCATAGTAGACTTACTGCTTTCTTTGATAGTTCACTTACTATCTTGTAATTTCAATTCCATTGATTTCTTTCTTTTCTTGTTTTCTAGAAATAGGATAGTATGAAAATGACCAACCACGCATGATCATTTAATTTGGGACTAACGATCCCGAAAATGTAAGAAGAAATGCATAGACACGTTAGGAAAACATAACATACTATTTAGGTACCAAAATGGCGCTAATGGAAATATTAGTGTAACCCAAGTCCCCGAACCTAGATATTTGGTTGTGTAGGAATCGAGGAAACACTCTCGACCCTCGATTGGGTTTTCTAACCGACCCTTAAAACGAGGCTAGTGGCGACTCCCATATTATTTTTAAGTTGTCATAAACAACTAGACCGTATAAATAAACCCGCCGTGCGGGGTAAGAGTTTCGATGAAACTCACCATGGTTTAGCATACTCGATATGTGAGTACCCCAAAGGATGAAGTGATGCCATCCTTATGGGCGAAGCATATTGTCGAGAGGGCTACCATAGTAAACTTATCCTTAAATCCAATATCCACACTCAATCTCTTCTCTCGAGGTATATCGCCCGTGTAGATATGGATCACGACACTCCGTTGTCACACAAGGTGCAAGTTTGGGAGAGCTCGAGATCTCGTGAAGGGAACTCACGAAAGGCTTGATCTGCAAGGTGAAGTGACGACGTCTTTTGTAACGCGAGCCGTGAGGGAATTCTCATGATTAAGTACCCCTAACTCTGACATTTCCCCATTTTCTCTCCTCGTGATGGTGAGGGATCGAGGGCGACGAGATCGGGTCGCGACATGCATCATTCACCAAATTTGCCTTTTCATCTGCTCTATTACTCTCCTTGTTCTAGCAATCATAAGCATAATGGCCAAATTTATTACAATGATAACATCGAATTTTGAATTTATCATACCATTGGCCTGTCGAGTTCTTTCCTCTTCCACAAACACCTCTTTGATACTGGTATCTACCATCACTTCAAGCAGCATCACCTCTGCTTCGTCCATGACCTCTTCCTTGAAAGCAACCTTGGCCTCGACCACGATCATGATTTTGGTTTGTCCCACGAGTTTGCACGAGATCTCTTCCTTGCTCCTTCTCATCTCGGATGGTCAACCGCATTTGGAGGACTTCCTCCACCGATTCAATCTTTTTTCTTCTGAACCTTTCTTCATAGGCTTGTAATGAACCCATAAGCTCATTAATCATCATGGCATCCAAGTCTTTGGATTCTTCAATTGCAACAGCAATATGGTTGTACTTCTTATCTAAGGACCAAAGTATTTTCTCAACAATACGAATATCTAAAACGTCTTCTCCGTTTCTTTTCATCTGGTTAACGATTGCCAAAACTCATGTGAAATAATCAGCAATAGATTCATATTCTTTCATATGAATTACCTCGGATTCACCTCTAAAGGTTTGAAGGCGAATCTTCTGAACTTTCTGCACTCCTTGATGTGTGTTGTGAAGAATCTCCCATGCCTCCTTAGCAGTAGCAGCATTCAAAACTTTTTCGAACAAGGAATCATCTAAAGCTTGATAGATGATCGGTAGGGCATATTGATCTTTCGAACGAACCTTCTCCAAGGTATTCCTCTGGTTCTAGTTCTGGTTCAAGGTAGCTTCATCCTTTGGCTCATCATAGCCAGTGTTGACAAGTTCACACACGCCGTAGGTTCCGAGTAAAGCTTTCATTCTAATGGCCTAATTACCATAATTGTCTTTGGTAAGACGAGGGTATTGAAGAGGAAGCTGATTGTTTGTTGACACCATGATCACAAACCCTAAGCTCTTATACCACTTCTTTTTTTTTTTGGGCGGTAAGCTCTTATACCACTTTGATGAAAGTAATTTGAAGGTGAAACGCTCACAACTCACACAAGGAAGAGAAGATAAATAGGCCTGTAGATTTATTTCGCCTTAACTCTAAAAACAATCACTATCTCTAAAAACAATCATTACACCTAGAAATAGGAATATACTCATTATAGATAATGACAAACAGACTCATTAAAGATAACGTAACAATTATAACTTTTTTCAATGCGGATATCGAACAGTTATCTGCATCAATAAATTTGGTTTAATTTCTAACACCATTTGTATGTACATGCACGTGTATGAGTGGTTTCCATTATGAGAGGATCTTTGACATGATGAATAAATGCAGGAAGCGAAATCACTCCCTGAACGGATAGACGAAGTCATAAGATACATAAAAGGCCTGGAGACACCAGAGAAGGAAGCCAAGGATTAGAAAGGAAACCTAATGGGCAAGAAGAGACCGAGCCCAAGCACAAGCAGCAACATGTCGGCGGCCATTAAATCTCCTCAAATTGAGATCAGAGTGAGAGATTCTTCTCTGGAGGTGATATTAACTAGCAGGCTACATGATCAGTTCATCTTCTTGGAGATTCTCCGGATGCCCAACGAGAAAAAGGTCAAGGTACTGAACGCCAACTTCTCTGCCACTGTGAACTCGGTCTACCACTTGGTCCATGCAATGGTACGCAATTAATCTCCATTTATTGAAATCGGAGCTTGCCTTCTGAAGGTCCACATAAATCATTTTCAAGAGGAGTGGCGAAATTCATTCTCAACCTGAACTAGATATTTATCGCGTTCGCTAGCGGACAAAATATCTTTTTCTTGGTAAAACCTAATTCTTAGAGAAGCTTCGTATTTGTCGGATATTTCTTGATATTTTTGCAGATCAGTGAGTCCGATTTAGGCACAGTGATGATATCTGAAGGGCTGAAAACATTCGTAAATGGATCCGCAGCCGATGGAGGTCATGAAGAATTTCATCCAAAGTTATGGGACTGTGGACTAAGTCCTAACGTATGGAATTTCTAAAACCCACAAATGCAAATTAAACCATGAAGCGATCTCGAAGGCAAGTTTTCCAATGTTCAACTTGTGAATTTTGTTCCATCGTACAGTCTGTCGTGTTATAAATGAAGCCAAATATTTGTTTTTATGGGCTTTTTTTGTCTATTCTATCAGATTTGCTTTTAGGTTAAAAGTTATACATTTATATTAGCGATGGCAAGACCCAAGCCATCAAGACGCTAAAAAAGGAAATAGAGAGACAAGAAAAAGAGAGAAGAAAAAGTGAGTTTTTTCTTTATGGGGGTTCTCAATGATTTTGTGCCCTGATCTTGAGAGAAGATCATCGTTGTATTCCAACTTTCTTCGAAGTCTAGTGGATTCACAGAGTACCTCTGCGTGGAGACGTAGCCCAGGTCTGGGTGAACTTCGATAACAAATTTTCTGGCGTGTTCATCTGATTCTGTTATTTTATTATTATATTATGCTTGGTGAATTGTTTGCGAGCATTATTTTTCTAGAATTGACGTGCGATTTCGTAACAACTAGTATCAGAGCCTGGGTTGGCTAATCGAGAACATCGAGGGTTTTCGGTGACGTTCGATTGAAAGCAAACAGCATGGCAGAAGATAAAATCAGAATTGATAAGTTTAATGGGGAGGATTTCGGATGGTGGAAACTACAAATAGAGGATTATCTTTATCAAAAAGATCTCTATGCACTACTTGAGGGTTGGAAACCCGAGATGGCAGAAGTGGATCCGACAGCAAAAGCCGGATGGAAAATTCTTGATCGAAAGGCATTAGGTGCGATTCGTCTAGGGTTGACGAAAAAGACAGGGTACCACATCGCGAAAGCAAAAACTGCAAAAGAAACCATGGATATTCTAACGAATATTTATAAGAAGCCATCCACATCAAATCAGGTATTTTTGCTGAAGAAACTGGTTAATATGAAGTTATCTGATAGAGGTTCTGTGGCAGAGCATATTAATAGTTTCACACAGGTCATGGGTCAATTGGAATCCGCAAGCATAAATTTAGATATGAAGCTTCAAGCTTTATTATTTTTATGTTCTCTTCAAGAAAGCTACAATACCGCAGTGCAGGGAATTTCGAGCACTATGAAGGATGATTTAACTCTTGATGATGCTATGAGTAGTATCATGGATGAAGAGATGTGAAGGAAAGTCTCAGGTTGAGATAATTTTTCTGCATCTACATCTTCAATGGCACTCGCAGTGGAGAATCGTGGAAGAAGTAAAAGTAGAGGAAAATTCAGCGGGCGTGGCAGATCACAATCAAGGGGTAAGAGACAAGTTGCAAAAGATGAGTGTTGGTTTTTTCACAAAACTGGACACCGGAGGTTTCGGTGTGAAGCCTACAAAAAGAAGCATCAAGATGAGAATCAAGGAGCTAATGTGGTTAGCGATGAATCTTTGCTAGATAATTTGTGTTTGTCTGCAGGGTTTGACTTGACGACAGATAAATGCTTTATTGATTCTAGTGCTTCTTTTCATTGCCCCTCCCAAAGAGACATATTTGATGATTATGCCAGTGGAGATTTCGGACAAGTGGTTGTGGGAAATCGCCATATGTGTCCCATTGTTGGGAAAGCAACCGTGACTGTGAACATCTCAGGTGGAGGACGTCTAGTTTTGCGTGAAACTAGGCATATTCCGAAATTAAAGAAAAATCTGATTTCAACCAGTAAACTTGACCAAGAAAGTTTAGTAATAACCTTTAGATGCGGAGAGTGGAAGATAACCTCAGGAGCAAGAGTAGTAGCAAAGGGAAAGCGTACGGGCACACTTTACCTTCTCCAAGGAGACAATATCAATGATATGGTTGCAACTACAATGGCTACAGGTAATTTGTCTACTCTTTGGCATTATCGTTTGGGACATCTTGGTGAAAAAAGTGTAAAGCAATTACACTCGAGGAAATTACTTCCAAGTTTGCAAAAAGTTGAGTTAGATTTTTGTGAGAGTTGCATTTATAGAAAACAGAAGGCTGTTAGTTTTCAATTGAATGGGCGACAAAATAAAGGCCAGAAGCTAGAGTTGGTTCATACTGATGTATGGGGACCTGCTCAGGAACTCTCTTATGGTGGTAAGAGATATTTTGTCACCTTCATTGATGATGTGACAAGGAAGACTTAGGTCTATGCTCTTAGAGAAAAATCAGAAGTATTCGGGATGTTCAGAATGTGGAAGACCATGGTAGAAAAAGAGACAGGTTATCAGATTAAAGCTCTAAAGTCTGATAATGGTGGTGAATACACAAGTAAGGAATTTGCAGAATATTTGAACTGAGAAGGCATACACGAGTTAAAGACTGTTCCTAGAACTCCTCAAGAGAACGGTGTAGCTGAAAGGATGAACAAGACTATTCTAGAACGTGCGAGATGCATGAGACTACACGCGGGTCTCCCGCTACATTTATGGGCTGCCACAATTGATGCAGCTGTTTATCTTATCAACAGAAGTCCATCTAATGCGTTGGATGGAGAAATACCACAAGAGCGGTGGTCAAGTAAAAAGATTAATTATTCACATCTAAAGGTGTTTGGTTGTATTGCATATGCTTTGATTGACAGGGAGGATAGAAAAAAGTTTGATGCTAAGTCTCAGAAGTGCGTCTTTATCGAATACGGCGGCGACGAGTATGGTTATAGGCTTTGGGATTATGAGAATAACAAAGTCATCCGTAGTCGCAATGTGGTATTCCATGAAGAAAAGATGTACAAAGATCGTCAGACAGAGCATGAAGAGGTAGTAGAACCAGAGTATGTTGAATTAGACACAATGCTCGTGAAGATGTTTCCAGTAGATCAAAGTGCACTTGAAAGAGAGGTTCAAGATGAGCCTATTATCAGTGAAGAGGTAGTTCAAGAGGAACGCAATGATTCGGAGCAAACTAACAACCCTGAAGTACCTGTCTTAAGGAGGTCTACACGTGTGAGAAAGCCAAAGGTAATTTTTGATCCATTAGCTAATACTGTTCTGAGCCATGTCTTATATACAGATTCAGGAGAACCGAAGACTTACGATGAGGCAAAGGTAGACACGTCTCACTTGCAGTGGGAGTGTGCTATGAAAGACGAGATGAGCTCGTTACTTCAGAACAAAACTTGGGAGTTGACCAAGTTGCCCACAGGTAAAAATGTTTTATTAAATAAATGGATGTACAGGATTAAGAATGAAGCAGATGGTAGCATTAGATACAAGGCGAGACTTGTAGTCAATGGCTTTTCTCAAAAAGAAGGGATCGACTACTCCGAGATATTTTCACCTGTAGTGAAAATGACATTAATTAAAGTTCTGTTGAGTATAGTTGCAGTGGAGGATCTTCATCTTGAGCAGTTAGACGTAAAAATAGCGTTTTTACACGGTGACTTAGATGAAGAATTATACATGGCACAACCTAAGGGTTTTGAAGTCAAAGGTAAGGATCACATGGTATGTCGCTTGAAGAAAAGCTTGTATGGCTTGAAACAAGTTCCGCGGCAATGGTACTTAAAATTTGATGGTTTCATGAATGAAAAAGGATTTGCACACTGTGAATCTGATCATTGTGTTTATTTTCGTAAGTATGATGATGGTGACATTGTGTATCTCTCTTTATATGTGGATGACATGTTAGTGGCTAGTTCCAATATGAAGAGAATCGTAGAAGTGAAGAAGATATTATCATCACAGTTTGTTATGAAAGACTTGGGAGAGGCCAATAATATTTTAGGCATGAAAATCATCAGGGATAGGAAAAATAAGAAATTATGGTTGTCGCAGGAAGACTATGTGAACAAGGTGTTAAAGAGATTTAACATGGACAAAGCAAAACCGGTTGCAACTCCTCTAGCGAGTACTTCAAACTTTCTAAGGATATGTGTCCGAGCACTCAGGCTTTGAAAAATGAGATGACGGTAGTTCCATATGCATCAGCAGTGGGGAGTTTGATGTATGCCATGGTGAGCACGAGACCAGACATTGCACAAGCAGTGGAAGTTGTGAGTCGATATATGCGAAACCCAAGCAGAGAGCATTGGAATGCAGTAAAATGGATATTGAGATATCTAGTAGGTACTTCCAATTACTCACTTTGTTATGGTGGTACATCTCTAGAGTTGCAGGGTTATGTAGATGCAGATCATTCGGGTGATCGAGATAGTGGTAAGAGTACCACTGGATATGTCTTTACAGTTGCAGGTACAGCAGTGAGCTGGGTATCTCAACTACAAAAAGTAGTGGCTTTATCGACGACAGAGGCAGAATACGTGGCGATCACAGAAGCCTCTAAGGAAATCATATGGTTACAAGATTACATAAAGGAGCTACATCAAAAACAGCCAGTCAGTCAGTAAATTGTGGAGTGATAGTCAAAGTGCAGTGCACTTAGCAAAGAATGCAGCTTATCACTCAAGGACTAGACATATCAAGAAGCATTATCACTTTATCAGGTCAGCATTGAAAGATAATGAGTTAAAGCTACAGAAGATTGATGGCTCGAAGAATCCAGCTGGCATGTTGACCAAGGTAGTAGACAAATAGAAGCATATTTTCTGTACTACTATTGGTATTACTCCATGTTGATTGATGAGGAGTATCGCAGAGGCACAAATTTTTCAACTACTATTTTTTGAAGAAGATGGATGCAAAGTTGCTTGGTGCTTGGGTATATTTGTCTTCAAGTGAGAGATTGTTATAAATGAAGTCAAATATTTGTTTTTATGGGCTTTTTTGTCTTTTCTATCAGATTTGCTTTTAGGTTAAAAGTGATACATTTATATTAGCGATGGCAAGACCCTAGTCGTCAAGACGCTAAAAAAGGAAATAGAGACAAGAAAAAGAGAGAAGAAAAAAGTGAGTTTTTTTCTTTATGGGGGTTCTCAATGATTTTGTGCCCTGATCTTGAGAGAAGATCATCGTTGTATTCCAACTTTTTTCGAAGTCTAGTGGATTCGCAGAGTACCTCTGCGTGGAGACGTAACCCAGGTCTAGGTGAACTTCGATAACAAATTTTCTGGCGTATTCATCTAATTCTGTTATTTTATTATTATATTATGCTTGGTGAATTGTTTGCGAGCATTATTTTTCTGGAATCGACGTGCGATTTCGTAACATGTCGAAATGCCAATTCTTGCATACATCTTTGGCAGTTCCGAATACACAAATTAGTCTGAAGGGCCCGGTTGATGTTCCAGCTCTCAACTAGTTGGCAAATTTCCTTTTTCTTATTTCTCATAAATGTTGTGGTCATATATGTCTGAATGGTGCGCATACCAGAAGTCAAAACAAATTGCTGATCTGGTTGGAACCTTGGAATCAAAGCCGCGCTTGGGCTTTCGAATCTCCTCGAACATATGCATCTTCCAGATACAAACCCGCCATATTCACCGTTCCACAAATTGCAATTTAGGTGCAGGAACAAGTAACGATTAACCATGTAAGCCTTTCTGACCGCCCATCGTCGGTGTTTCTTCAGCTATCTATCGATTGTCTTCTTTTTGATGGTGAGGTTTCTGAGACTTGTAGGAGCATCGCAACATAATCTCCTACGATAATAGCATGATTTCTGTTGGAATCTCTTACAATCATGGCAATAAATGTGGCAAGAGACGTCAGAGAACCTTAAACGGGCACCAGATGAATCAAGACGACTCTTAGGTGGGAATGCAATCATTGCAAATATCAAGCTGAATCAGGACTACTGCGATCACGCTGACTTGGATCGACATAGGCACAACAGCTTTCCACACACTGATTAGAGTTGGACCCGTGCAGAACGGCTTGCATGGGCTGGGACACCTCGAATTGGTCCCATCTCTGCAGCTAGATGAACCACAGAAGTCCACGGGACCACAACATGTGGAGCTTCGATCGCCAGGCCGCTATTGGTGGAATCGGTTGGCTCAAGGGTCTTTGATAAGGAGGGGGGGACAGTCAAATCTGACCCACATTTTTAATTTGCTGTCGTGTCTGCGCCCGTCTGTAATGCGTGAAGGCCGCAATTTCTATGGTCGAAATGCTTGCATGACTGTCCGTGTAATGGTCATGGGGCCGCCGCAAATTCATTTTGAGGAAGCCCCTAGACTTCTCAAACCGCTCTTAAATTTAAAGACAAAAATCAGAAGAGGGCCCATAGAATTAATATTTTTTAATATGAATAAATAGAAAATAAATAAGATATTAAAATATAATTAGATATATGTAGAAAAATATTACCACTTGCTAAAAGGGAATAATTGATGTCAATATAAAGATTTATTAAATTCAGAAGATGAAATAGCACTTGAATGATTAGCTTTATAACTAATAATGGAGTCATTGTGCAATGAAATGACTCCTCATTCCTTTCACTTGTATCAAGTTGCTCTAAAAGAACTCTCTGGTGACCTAAAATTAAAAATAATGATATCGGTTATGCATAAAACAAAAACAATTTTCTTGGCTTATTTAAAGAAACAAATCAAAATAATAATATTCAAGAACATTGATTATGTGGGCCCTCTTCTGATTCTTGTCTCTAAATTTAAGCTTGTAATATGGAAATATAGAGGTTAATAAAAGAAGAAGAAACAAAGTGAAAAATTAAAACCGATTTAAGAAGTTTATCGATTTCCCCAAAATGAATTTATGGCTGCCCTTTGACCATTACCCTATCATTTGACAGTGGACGGTCATGCTAGCCGCTCCCTATCAAGAGGGTCATCCGTTCGCACTAAAACCTCAAACAACAACGAAAGAAGACATCATAATACCGCAAGTCGCGTTGGCCTAAAGTGCTGGCCAAGAAATTTCCAAGCATATCAAAAAGCCAACGGATGGTATTGGATGGTCTTAAGCCCACCAAATTCATGTGGTCTCTCTCAACTTATCTGTAGGAAGAGCCTGAGGTGTGAGGCCTATCGATTGTATCGACAGGGGTAAGTATGTGATCGATCAATTATGGATCGATACCTATAGTTTAGGTATAGTGTCTTAAGGGCAACCAAAATTACATCCAATTTATGTAGATTCTCTGTTACATTGCATCATGGATTAATTTGGGTGGTTGATGAGCATATAGGAGGGGAAAAGTACCCAAAAAAAAAGGGGAGAATTACCAAAAAAAAGTCCTAAACCTATTGCAATTATCCCAATTCAGTCCTAAACTTTTTTTTTGGCCAATTTAATCCTAAACCTTTTATAATTATGTCAATTCAGTCCATCCGGCCAAAAGTGGCCGGCCGGCACTGACGTGGACACCGGCGGGGGACAAGGAGGCAAGGTAATTTTTTAATATTTTTTCCGAATTTTTAAATATTTTTTATAAAAAAATTTAATTCTTTTTTTTTTTTCTTTTTTTCACCTTCTTCTTCCTCTTGCCGGCCGGCGCGCCAGAGGCGAGGGCCGGCGAGGGTGAGGCCCCGCCAGATCTGGCGAGGTCAGCCTCGCCGGCCACTGGCGAGGGCGAGGCCTCGCTAGATCCGGCGAGTCGGCCCTTGCCAAGGCTGGGCGAGGCCGAGCCTCGCCAGATTCGGCGAGCTCAGCCCTCGCCAAGGCTATGGCGGAGGCGGGGAGGGAGAGGATGAGGAGGAGGAGGAGGCGGCGGAGCGGCTGCGGAGAAGCGAAGAGGGTCGAGCACTCATTGCAGTGAGCTCCAAGCTCGAGCACTGAGCACACATGCAAGTCCATCCATGGAGCCGACAAACTAGAAAAAGAAACGTCAATCTAGAATCAAATCAAAGCTTCCCTGTAGTTGTCTCCGTCCTTGTCTCCCTTCGGCGATGTCGCCGTCGGCTCAAATCCTCCAAACCCTAGCTCTCTTCCTCGCTCTCGCGTCCCCGGTCGCGTCCCACACACCCACGGCGTCGTCGTCCTTGTCGTCTTCCTCATCGCCCTCCCAATCCTCCTCCCTGTTTGAGTGGCGATCCGCCCGGGCCACCTACTACGCCGCGGCCGACCCCCGGGACGCTGTCGGCAGCACGTGCTGCTATGGGGACCTCGCAAAGGCCAGGTACGACATGGCCACCGCGGGGCTCAACGAGTGCCTCTTCGAGCGCGGCCACTAGCGAGGGGGAGGCCCTGCCAGATCCAACGAGGGCCGAGCTCGCCGGATCTGGCGAGGCCTCACCCTCGCCAGTGGCCGGCGCGAGGCTGACCTCGCCAGATCTGGCGGGGCCTCGCCCTCACCAGTGGCCGACGAGGCCTCGCCTTCGGCCGGCCAAGCTAACCTCGTCGGCCCTCGCCTCCGACCGGCGCCGGCCTGCCAGGGGAAGAGAAGATGGAAAATATATATATATATTTAAAAATTCAAAAAAATAAAAAATAAAAAAAATAATTAAAAATGCCATGTCGGCGTTCGCCGGATGGCCGGCGTCCACGTCGGTGTCGGCCGGCCAATTTTGGACGGATGGACTAAATTGGCACAATTGCAAAAGGTTTAAGACTAAATTGGCCAAAAAAAAAAATTAGAACTAAATTGGAACAATTGCAATAGGTTTATGACTTTTTTGGTAATTCTCCAAAAAAAAAAAGTCATAAACCTATTATATTTGTATTAGTTTAGTCTTAAATACTTTAATTGAACCAATTTAACTCTAAACATTTTCATATTGGCACTAAGTCAGTTCATCCATCAAAAATTGTTTATTAAGGCCGGCCAACCTACATGGCATGATTAGTGCTGACATGAATATTTTTAATAATTTTTTGTACTTTTCCCCACATAGGAGTGATAAAATCTCCATTATGAAGCATATTGCACACAGTAGTTGCAAGAAGCGTACAAAGAAAACCATGTACAAGGAAGCAAGCAAGGAGTTCAGCGCTTGAGGATTTGGGCTACAGAAATTCATCTATAGGAAAGATGATAAGCCTAGATACTGCATCTACAAGATTAAAATGCTGACCTGCGCATATAGATTAAACACCCGATATGAATTCGATTTCCTGTACTTTTAAGGATGAAAGTTCGAGCCATCGAGTTAGATTTTGACCGGAGGTCAGTAGAGATTCCTCGAGCCTGATATTTATCGGGCCAACCTGCATTTCCTTCGAGCATAACAAACCGAAAAGCGATGGACCGAGGAACTCGACAACAAATACCAGTAATCACCAAACTATATCTGCACGATGAGTATATAAGCGAGTGTATGCATTGAAAATTCATGAACGAAGGGCTTAGCTAGCCTAAGTCGTTGTCCGTGGCCAACAGGGTCTAAAAAAGTTTTAAAATGTTGCCCTGGTCTATACGATACTCAGGCAGACAATAGACATTGATTGTCCTGAATTGGAGCGACAAAAAAAAAAAAAAAAAAAAGATGACATGAATCGACAGTGCCACGTGCAAATTAGTGTTCCAAAGGTGAAAAATTTTCCAAGTTGACGGCTGACGTTGAGTCCTCATCGGTCGATGACTTCCCGTTTCCGACGTTGCCTCGCTCGCGTCATCCATCGATTATTTCTCGTTTAAGACAAGCTTTCCCACTAAACTTAATTTACTATATTTCGATTTCCGTCCTATGATTTTATTAAAAAACATATACATTCCCAGTGACAACATGCAATTATGTTCCTTTTACATGAATAAAACTTGTATCCGTGATTTCATATGTAAGAGTCGTGGAAAGAGCATGTGAAAAAGTGTGGGCGAAAGTTGTAATTAACAAAGTACGAAATGGAGAAATATATAAAATAATTTATCACGTCAAAAGTGATGACATAGCACATGCAAAAAATAAGAGAGAGAAAAGACAATAAACTCCATTCCGTTTATGATTAACGAAAAGCTTATTATTCATGGGTGATATTTCAACACAATACCTCATAATACTGAAACAACAGAACGAGTGGCAGAACATTAACTGTCCTTTGAAAAGAAATCAACAATGAATTTGAGTGGAAACTTGGTTTGTTTAATTGTGCATGGGTAGTTTTAAAACATAACTTGACTCCATCAGTATTCAAAGATATAAATTGCTTCCGTTAGTTGGTTAAGTCTCCTATCCATACTTGTGTATCATAACAGGGATTATTATGTGAATCTGGATTGATAATCGACCGTACAAGGACTTATTCCGTCCCATGAAATCAAATGTTAGGGGACGATAGCCATGACGATGTCACTTTCTTTGAATTGCTGACCACATTCTGTGCACTGTATCTGGCTCTTTAACCTCTTTTCGACAGTGGGAAAGACGACCATCGTTGTCATTGATGATAATATATAATTTGTTTTCATGGCTTTATCTCTCGTGAACGTGATAGGGAAGGAAATGGAGAGGGGTCTTCACCCTTCGAGTCCAAGGAGAACAGAGAGGAAGATCATTGAGAAGAACTGGAGGAATCGGATGAAGTATCTCTACTTCGTGCTCAACTCTTTATTGGTTGTTTGTTTGTAAAACAAATAAAATAGTGTTTTTACTAGTCTCACATAAAAAAGTTGAAAGAATATGGGCCACTATATAAGTGTGGATATCTTTTGGCTTGTTCAAATGAAAACAAAGAGTTGTGGGTTAGACCTCACAATACTCCGTGCGGGTCCACAATATTAGGTGCTTATGAATAATAATTAGCACTAATCATTTTGCAACATTTTCCAAAGAGTTGCTTCTGTTAAAAAAGACTGAGATAAGTACGTCAGTCTTTTGGAATCAAACATTATCAAGTCTTGTTGAATTTTTCTCTCAAAAACACAGCTATCTTTCTAATCGTATCACACCTCAAAATCCGATTCCATTTCTACATAATCCTAAGCAATTTTCTCTAACACTCCCTCCTCCCCTCTCTCTCTCTCTCTCTCTCTCTCTCTCTCTCTCTCTCTCTCTCTCTCTCTCTCTCTCTCTCTCTCTCTCTCTCTCTCTCTCTCTCTGATTTATCATTAGTTCATGTCGATTAGTATCATTCTTTTGCTTTTCAAGATGTGTCTAATCATGTCGGAAATTGTCGCCCCTGGCTTTCGTATCACCTAATTGTGTTGATCCATTTTGATGGCATTATTACATCTCTTGATAACCTCCTCCATCATCAAACTTGTAAAGTTTTGAAACTTAGGTACAGGATTGATCAGGGTGATTGTGTTGTTATGGCACAAAAGCATACATACGACACCAATTGGTGAAATACTTTGTCCTCTACATTTATTTGCATGTACATGCATGACACCGATACGATAGGTGAAATATTTTTTCTTTTTCTTTTCTTTTTTCTTTTTTCTTTCCCTTTTTTTTCTTTCTTCTTCCTTCTTCCATCTTCCTCGACCAATGGCCAGCCACAGTGACAACCGACGACCAACTAGGCAAGGGATGAGCTCACTAGAGTCCTGTGAAGCTCGAACTCGCATATGGCTAGTTACCGGTAGTCGCCATGGCTAGCGACTAGCTAAAAAAGAAGGAATACGAAAAAAAAAAAAAAAAAAAAAAAAAAAAAAAAAAAAAAAAAAAAAAAAAAAAACAATTAAATTTTTATTTTAAAAAACAATTAATTTTTAATTTTAAAATATATATAAATATAAAAATATATATTAAAAGGAGTGTATGAAGGAAATCAAATCAAATTTTCAATATCGAATGACAGAAAATTTATTCTAATTTTTTTTCAAACTTAAAGCAACCAAAAAAAATGTTGTTATTTTTCTAAAAAATGATTTTTTGGAAAACATTTTTAAAAATGAAGCTTCATTTTTATTAAAAAAAATTATAAAAATTGTCCACAAGATTTTATTGCATAAAAGTGTTTTATCAATACCATTTTTATATTAAAAAATCATAAGAAACAAGCTTTTCTAGATTTTGTTAAATGGGTCAGGACAAGTATAAATGGGGTTGGGTATAGATTGAGAAATTTGTATTACGATAAATGGGTCATAAACAAGTTAAATGGATCAATTTAGATCGGACTATTTATGAACTTACCTGACCCGACTCAAAGCGACTTGCCTATTTGACAAGTCTAGCTATAAGACTGCTTCTCTTTTATTTCCACTGTTGTAATCCTTGTAGTTCTAGATTTGGCTAGCTGTCTCTATGTTGACGTATGTTCAGTTTAATTTTTCAGGATCAATATGATACATGCTTAAGTATTTTGCTGACAACACATCCTATTATGGTCAGATTAATCGGATTCCAATGGAAAGGTGAAAAGGTGGGCATGGTTTATATTATCAATGCAGTGGAAGGAAGATAGTTGCTGCCTTGAATGCCATAACTATTTGCAAGTTGATACATTTAGAAAGAGGATAGTTGCCGCCTTACTTTGTCATGTTCATAAAACTTACATTTCACATGATCTGAAAGGAGCTACCATTAAGGGTAAGTGGTTCCAAGTTCCATATAGATTACACTTGGAGCCTTCAACCTACCCATTGGAACAAGATTTCTCATTTTTCGAAACCTAATCTACCCTATCACAGATTTCAGGGTCTACCCAGATTCCACTTATCATAACTTATATTCAAACATACGAAAAATATGAACATTAATAAAGTATAAATCTTAGTCATAAAATGGAAACTCTGACTAATGCTTCCAGATTATATACTCATCATCAAACAGTATGGAATATTGAAGGATCGTACGGAGATAAGGACAAAGAAAAATATTAAAACTTGTTCTAAGTTCTAAGTTATAAGTTCCACGTTCCACGTTCCTCCAACTAAGAACTTAGAACTTACCCGTCGAAATAAGTTTCTCATATTTTGGAACCTAAAACTTACCATGCATATTTTGGAACCTAGAACCTATAAGTTCCCATAGGTACGTTTCTCAAGTTTTAGATTCTACCCTGAAACCATGCCCGCCCTTAACTGCATTAAATGTTTCTGTCATTTATGAAATCAAGCTGCATTCCATCATACAGTCTGTCGAAACATTAATTCTTGCATGCGTCTTGGGTTGTGCTGAATACACAAACCAGTCCCTGGTTGATGTTCCAATAGTTGGCAAATTTATCGTTTCTTATTCCGCAGGCATGTTATGTTTATATACATCTGGATGTCGTGCATGCCAGAAGTCACGAAAAGTTGCTGATATGGTTGGGAGCTTGGAATCAAAGCCACCGCTTGGGCTTTTGAGTCTTCTCGAACACGTGCATTTTCTGTAGACAAACCCGCCATATCCGCCGTTCCATAAGTTGCAATTTAGGTGCAGGAACATGTAACGATTGACCACGTAGGCCTTTCGGACCACCCATTGTCGGTGTTTCTGCAGCAATCTATCGTTGTCTTCTTTTGGGTGATGAGGTTTCTGAGACTTGTAGGAGTATCGCAATGCAATCTTACACGATAATAGCATGATAGCCATTAGAATCTTTACGGATAGAAGGATACTGTTAAATCAGTGTGTGAAAAGGCTGGTACGGCTATGTTTGATATTTCTAATGACTGCATCCCACCAAAGAGTCGTCTTGATTTGTTTGTTGCCCGTCTTAGGTTCTTTGACATCTCTTGTCACGTGTGTCGCCAAGATTGTCTTCCCTTCGAGAAGCTATCCATGCAAAACAGCTTGCATGGGGTGGATAACTCGGATTTTTCCCATATTTGCAGCTTGATAAACCCACGAAAGTCCATGTGACAACAACAGCTCCAGCTTCGATCGCCAAGTGGCTTTCGGCGGAATCGGTCGGGTCAAGGGTCTTTGATAGGGAGGGGAGGACAGTCGAATCCGACACATTTTAATTTACTGTCATTTCTGCCCCTGTCTGAAATGCGTAAAGGCCGCAATATCTTTAGGGGAAATTCTTGCTTGACTGTCCGCTGCCAAATGGCAGGGTAACGGTCAGAGGGGCTGCCAGAGGAGCTGCCATAAATTCATTTTGAAGAGACCGGTAGATTTCTCAAACCAGTTTTAATTTTTGAGTCTGTTCGTTTCTTTCTTGTTTTTTGACTTCTATAATTCCTTATTGCAAGCTTAATGTTCTTGAATATGAAGAAAGAGAAAATAAATTAGATATCAATACATAAATAGATACAAGTAAAAAAATATTATCACTTACTAAAAAGAAGTTATTGAATATAATTTTTTTGGGGTCAAATTTTATAAAGATCTAATTGAAAAAGCTCTTCCAACGTTAGTTTTGCAACTAATAATGAAATCATTGTGGAGGAGTCATTCCTTTCGCTTGAATCAGATTGCTCTACAAGAACTCTCTAGGGACCTTAAATTAGGAGCAATGATATCGGTTATACATAAAACAAGAACGATTTTCTTGTCTTATTTAAAGAAACAAATCAAAGTAATAATATTCAATAACTTCGATTTTGTGGCCCTCTTCTAATTTTTGTCATAATATTCAATAATATTGATTCTGTGCCCCTCTTCTAATTTTTGTCTCTAAAGATAAGCTTTCAACAAGGAAATATAGAAGTCAAAAAAAAAAAAAAAAAAAACCTTGGAAAAAATCAAAACCGATTTAAGAAATGTACCTGTTTCCTCAAAATGAATTTGTGGCTGCCCTCATACCGTTACACTATCATTTGGTAGTGGACGGTCATGCTAACCGCTCCATATCTATAGGGTCATTTGTTAGCATCGGAACCTTGAACAGCAACAAAAGAAGATATCATAATACGCAAATTGTGTTAGCCTCCTTTGTCTTGGCCTCAGGTGCTAGCCAAAAAATTTCTATATCAAAAAGCCGATGGATCGTATTGGATGGTCTCAAGCCCACCAAATTCACGTGGCCTCTCTCGACTTATCTGTGGGAAGAACCCGAGGTGTGAAGCTTGCCGATTGTATCGGCGGGCGCAAGTATGTGGTCGATTGGTCATGGTTCAATACTAATACTTTAGGTATAGTGTCTTGAGGGCGACCAAAATTGCATCTGATTTATGTAGATTCTCTGTTATATCTATAGTTGATGAGCCCGTAGGAGGGGAAAAATATTTTTAAAAAAGGTCATAAACTTATTACATTGGTATTAATTTTCTTTTAAATCCTTTAATCAAATCAATTTAATTTTGAACATTTTCACATTAATATTAATTCAGTCCATTTGGCTAATTTATATTAAAAATTACTAATTAAATGACCGATGTTAACGTGGATATTTTTTTAATAACTTTTTATACTTTTCCCCATAGCGGAGTGAGACATTCTCCATTATGATACATATTGCACATAGTAATTGTAAAGAGCTAACAAATACGTGTCAAATGATTGCTGAAGACTTTGCTAATCGAATAAAAACAATGTTCGCGGAAGCAAGCAATAAGTTAACTTTCTCCACTAGAGCAGAGCTTCAGGATTCAGGCTACAAAAATTTATCTATAGGAAAGATGATTAGCCAAGAAACTGTATCTTCAAGGTTAAAAAGCCGATACAGTGCACATAGATGAGACACCCGATATAAATTTTAAAAGTGAAAGTTCGAGCCATTCAGTTGGATTTTGACCAGAGGTCAATAGAGATTCCCCTAGCGGGAGTTTTATCAGGCTGATGTGCGTTTCCTTCGAACATAACAAATTGAAAAGCGATTGACGGAGGAATTCGACGGCAAATACGAGTAATCAACAAAATTTATGTGCATGATGAGTATGTAAGCCTATGTATGCATTGAAAATTGATGAACGAAGGGCTTTTCTTTTTTCTTTTTCTTTTTCCTTTCTAAATAAAGGACTTAGCTTAAGTCATTGTTCGTCGCTAAAGGTGTTAGATGGATGGGTCGGGTTGGATTAAAGATGGTCCAATGCATATTAACCCATTTAACCCGTACTGACCTATTTTTATGTAATGCAAATTCGACAACCCATACCTGACTTCATCAATATTACTAAAATACATCCATACTTAACCTTAACTGTGAAAATAAATGCCAACTCATATAATCTACTTTAAGGTGTTCGTGATAACATGTTATTTGGATAAAATATGAAGATGTAAGTAGATAAAAAATATTGTAAAAACAAAAATATCAAAGAGACCTAAGCTTACTACAGTCTTTTATTTATTTAAAAATTGAATTTTTAACTATCTTTTTCCTTTATTTTTTCCTTCTTCTTCGCATAGTTGCTGGCAACAGCGAGCAACTAGCTACAAGCAAGCTCAAGCCTCGCCACTGGCTGGCGAGCTCAAGCTTGCTTGAGGCCAACGAGCTGGAGTCTTGCCAAATCAAAGAGGCTAGAGCCTCACCAAAGGTCCATGAGGTTTCAGCCTCACCAAATCAGCGGACTTGAATCTTACCAGATCGAAGAGGCTCCAACCTTGCCAAATCAGTGAGCTTGAGCTCGCTTGAGGCTAGCAAGCTCGTCCTCGCCTATGGCCAACCACCAATGAAGGAAGAAAGAAAGAAAAAAATACAAAAAGTATAAAAAAAAATTAAAAATCAGAAAATTTTAAAAAATAAAAATAATTTGTTAGTGATTCACTTAAAACTTGTTAAATAATCCATTTATGACCCATTAAGTTCTTATGTAACCCATTTATGACTTATACCATTAAATATGAGTGGATTCTATACCCATTTTGTCACCTCTACCTGTGGCTTGCAGGTTGAAAAAATCATAAAAATGTTGCCCTGGTCTATACGATGCTCAGGCAAATGATGAAGATTGATTTTCCTGAATTGGAACGAAAAAAGAAAAGAAAAGAAACGAAAAAACGAGACATGAATCAGCAGGGCCCCGTGTAATTAATGTTCTGGCGAGGAAAATTTTTCAAAGTTTGACGGCTGACGAGCGACTTTGACTGCGCTTTGGTTGATGACTACCCTTTTCCGACGTTGCCTCGCTTTCCTCGTGCATCAATTTTTTTCTTGCTTAGGACAAGCGTTGCCACTGAACTTAATTTACTATACTTTATTTCAATTTCCGTCCTATGATTGAATTAAAATATATATACATTCCCAGTGACAACATGCAATTATGCATCTTTTTGAATGAAGAAAGCACGTGTTCGTGCTTCCATAGATAAGAGTAGGGGAAAGAGAATGTGAAAAATTGTGGGCAAAACTTGTCATTGATGAAGAACAGAATGGAGAGATATATACTAGTTTCTCTCATCAAAAGTAATGGACATAGCACGTGCAATAACACGAGAGAAAAGACAATTCTTTGTTCCATATATGATTGACGAAAAGTTTGCCATTCACAGCGATATTTTAACACGCTATCTCGTAATACCAAAATTACCAACGCGTGGCAACATATTAAGGGTGGGTTTGGTTTGATTTCAAAAACGGTTTTTGGGGAATTGAAAAGGCATTTAGGTTAAAGCCTTTTGGGGAAATACAAATTATGTTTGGTAAAAAATCATTTCTGAACTACTGGAGGTTATATTAGTGTTTGGCAATTTTTTTTGCAAAGGGCTTTTGGATGCAATTTTTATTTATTAAAAAAGTCAAATTACCGATCTCTACTAGACCATCATTGAGCTTTCAGCCTTCTCAGGATCAACATTTGTCCAAAACCCCTTGAGAAAGCTTGTCAAATACCTTAGCATTTTTCCAAGAGAATTATGAGGCTGAGAACTCTTTGAAAAAGCTGAATCAAACGTGATTTAAGTATCCTCCAAAAAGAATGACGGTGAATTTCAGCGAAAACTTGGTTGGTTTAATTGTGCGTCGATAGTGCTGAAATATAACTTGACACATTCCGTATTCAAAGATGACCCGTTTAAAAATAGCTTCCGATAGTCCGTCAAGTCTTCCATCCATGCTCGTGCATCATAACAGGGATTATTATGTGAATTTGGATTGATAATCAACCCCGTACGAGGACTAATCTGTCCATCAAGTCAAACAACAGTGGACGATAGCTACGACGATGTCACTTTCTTTGAATTGCTGACCACGTACCGTGCATTGTATCTGGCTATTTAACCTCTTTGCCACAGTGGGAAAGACGACCATCGTTCTCATTGATAATAATATAGTATTTGTTTTCATGGGTTTGTCTTTCCTGAACACGATAGGGAAGGAAATGGAGAGTGGTCGTCAGCCTTCGAGTCCAAGGAGAACGGAGAGGAAGATCATTGAGAAGAACCGGAGGAATCGGATGAAGCATCTCTACTCCGTGCTCAATTCCCTCCTCCCCTCTCAGCCGTCTGCTCAGGTCTCTCTCTCTCTCTCGCGTGATCTCGATTGTTCGTGTTCACTTGTTAAAACTAGGGTTGTGAATTCATGTCACTGCAAAAGACTGATGTATCATCGGTTCATGTCAATTAGTGTCATTCTTTTGCATTTAGAGATGTGTCAAAACATGTTGAAAATTGTCACTCCCCCACTTTTGTATCCTCTAACCATGTCGATCCATTTTTATGGCATTATTACATCTCTTGATAACTTCCTCGATCATCGAACTTCTAAAGTTTTGAAACTTAGTTACATGATTGATCGAGGTGATTATGTTATGATGACACGAAGGTATATATACAATGTCAATACCTTAAATACTTGGTCCCCTACGTCCATTTGCATGTACATGCACGAGTTTGAGTTTCATTATGAGAGGATCTTTGACATGATGAATAATGCAGGAAGCGAAATCATTGCCTGACCAGATAGATGAAGCGATAAGATACATAAAAGGCCTGGAGACAGCAGTGAAGGAAGCCAAGGACAAGAAAGAAAACCTAATGGGCAAGAAGAGACCGAGCCCAAGCACAAGCAGCAACACGTTGGCGGCCATTACATCACCTAAAATTGAGATCCGAGTGAGAGATTCTTCTCTGGAGGTGACATTAACTAGCGAGCTACATGATCAGTTCATCTTCTCGGAGATTCTCCGGATACTTCACGAGGAAAAGGTCGAGGTACTGAACGCCAACTTCTCCGTGGTTGGGAACTCGGTTTACCACTTGGTGCATGCAAAGGTACGTACTTAATCCCTATTTATTGAAATCGGAAAAAAAAAAAATGTGGAACTTGCTTTCTCATGGTACATATCAATTATTTTCAAGAGGAGCGGCAAAATTCTTTCTTGGCTTGAACCGGATATTTATCGTGTTCGTGGTAGGATTTAGCTTAAATTTCTTTTTACTGATAAAACCTAATTCTTAGTGTAGCTTACTTTTTATCGGGAGTGTCCTGATTTTTTCGCAGATCGGCGAGTCCACTTCAGGCGCTGCGATGATATCCCAACGGCTGAAAACATTCGTGTACGGAGCCGCTACCGATGGAGGTCATGAAGAATTTCATCCATATCTGTGGGACTGTGGACTAAGTTCTAACTTATGGAATTTCTAAAACCACGAATGCAAATTAAACTATGAAGGCATCTCGGAGGAAATTTTTCCAATGCTTCAGCTTGTGAATTTTGTAACCATTTATTAGAATCTTTGATCGAAAAGCTTATGTTTACTTATCCTGTGAAAGAGTGATTGAAATGAAGTGCAATAAGCCTTTCGATAATTTGTCAATATAGTCATTCTAGTCAATTTTAGCCAGCATTCATTAATGTGGACGCCCGTCATCCTATTGAGCCCTTGCCGAACTTAGTAGAAAAACAATAAGGAAGGGGCATGAAGCCCTCCTTGGACTTAGTTGGAAAAGAGGAATATAAAGAAAAATAAATAAATAAATGCAAAAATTGTTTACGTCAATGCCAGCCATGTGAAGCACTACTCTCTTAGGGTTTCCTCACTTCTTTTGAAGCCGCCGCCCAGCCCTCTTTCTATAGGGACATCCTTGATGTCTCCCTATTTCTCTATCTCCTCATCTTCAAGACCAATTCGTTGATTTCATGGACAATGTGGTCGACTTCCTCCACAAAAGTGGAGAGTTTTGTCATGTGAGCTTAGAAGTTTGAAGCGTGAGGTCCTCAAAAGGATTTGTTCTTCTGGATTTGGTCGCTCGCTCTAGCTCTAGTGCTTGCTATTGATAGTCAAGCACTCCGCAAGTCTCCAAGGCTCCTCTACTGCCAACTTATTTAAAAGTGATTTTGTGATCAATCGATATCTCTTTCGTAGTTCTTCTATCTTGATCTAGACCTAGATTTAGATTTGGGTGCTCTTCTATTCTGATTTATAGATTTGGGATTTGCAAGATGTTTTCTGCTCTCTTTCAACATGTTAGTGTTGTTGTTATGTCTATAAGGTAATAGTGTTGGGGACACTGAATCTTGACGCATACTACCCTTTGGCAAAGCCATAACTACCAAAGAGGGAAATCTCGGCGTATACTTATCATTGATGATGATGCGAGATTCGGTAATCAGCCAGTTGTGCTTTGATCCTATAACAAATCTATCTTTATAGAATGAGAGAGTGTCTACAATCTAAACCAAGTTGGTTCATTTTTCAAACTAGAAAATGACGCCCATGTTATGTAGGATAGTAAGCATCTGCATCATCGATTGGCAACCAAAATTGACCATTAGGATTTTATTGGTAAATCATTAAAAATTTTAATATTATATTAACCAAATTGAAAAAAATTATGATTGAATTGATATCTTTATAATATGTTTAGAACCTATATAGTAATTTTTCCTCAAAGTTAGAAGAGAGAGAGAGAGAAAAGAATTGCCTGGAACAGGGTTTTGCGGTGGACACGTCGTCACAAAATTCCATTTTCTCCAATTTTCCTTCACTTTACTTAAAAATATAAACTAATTGAAAGAAGTAAACCAATATTAAAATTATTAAATAAAAAAATTGAAGGTGCCTACTGGGAAACCATTAACTTTCAAATTAATTAGACAAAAAAAATCTGTTTGTTTTATTTATCTAACATTGATGTTCTTAAAAAGAAAAATGTATAAAGAGGTTATTAGTATTGAGTTATAGAAGTTAACTTAAGTGTAATTACTTAATTATAATTGTTGACTAATAAAAAACCCATATTGATTAGAAAATATATAAAATAATGGTAAAATAATTATACATGTTAAACGTGCCTACTTAGCGAATGTTATAAAGTAATAATATAAGAACCTTAATTATTGGATACTAATGTTACTAAGAGCGCGCATGATAAAATTTCTGGAATAGAAATCAATTTCTATTCTTCGAACGAGTTGAGCAAAGAAACACATTTGATAATGATTCAAAATTTTTATTTTTGGAATAGAAATTCGTTTGATAAAATAATAAAATTTCTATTTCTAGAGGCTGCGACAGCTAGCGACCAACAACAGGCGTCCGACGTCCGACGTCCAGCAGTAAGCAGCCGATGTTCGGCGGGAAGGGTCCAGCATTCGGCGACGAGTGTCCAGCATTCGGCAGTGAGTGTCCAGCAGTCGGTGGCCGATGTCCAGTGGTGAGTGGCCAATGACCAACTGCAGATGGCTAGTGTCACGCCTCGAACCTCGAGCACGTGCACAACCCTCTGTGGTCTATAAATTTGCAACGTCCCAGGGAGTGTCGCCGACCCATTCATTAATTTGCGCATGCGGAAACGTAAAACAATCTCCATACAACATAACAATGGGATAGAAAAGTAGGATAATATTTTCACAAACCACACCTACAATACAATAGTACTTATATACAGACCAATTTAATACCCAAGGTCTAATACAAAAAGTGAAGCTGTTCGGCTACCTACGCGCTAAGCTTCCATTTACAAGACCAGGGTTCGCTACTATACTATCATACTTCCCGACCTCTCTAGGATGAACTGTCACCCATCATCCAGCCTTGAGGGAAGACCCGTCACCACCTGGGAGAAGATAGTGAGAAACCTACACTTCCCTTCCTGCAGACCCCTGTACACGACCTGGCCTTCCTCCATCTAGGGACCTGAAAATTTTAGCCTTCTAAGGGGTGAGATCACATCTCAGCGAGTTAATCCCCTAAATCGAGAGTAGGAGAAGGGTACATTCTACATGCAATCTAATCACGTTTCTCACAACTCTTTTATACCAGTATTTCCCTACATGTTAGTGCCGATCAAATCATACATACAGTATCGAGCTTTCACATCATATGAATACCGTAACATGAGTATGTGCAAGGACATAAATATCAACATAAGTACACGGGCTCCCAATTACCAAACTAAACCGTTATGGCACGTCTCATACCGCACCACACAGTTCCGTATTTTAATTAGGTCCCTCGCTTTCACTCATTCATGTGTCAGAAATGATTTCAATGCACAGATAACAATCTTTCGGCATAACCGGGCATCGTCTCATACCGTCGAGTACGGCAACGTCTACATCTAGATGGTATTCCATATAGGAGCATCGGCCCAGCCTCCACTACAACCGGCATCCGTTGACGTGGGGCATTCCCGAAGGAGCATCGTCCGGCCCCAAAGGCTCGTGACGGAATCTCATGTCATGTATGCATTCACCCAATATCACAATTCAATGATCCATTGCATATTTCATTCATAGCATCAATTAAGCAAATTTCCAGCAAGAAACACTTTGAGGACAGTTACAAATCACTACTGACCGGAATTAGCAGAAACTGTCCACTTGCGCCCTTTCAAGTTTAACACCAGAAACCATCTCAAAAGGGTTCGAAAAATTCTCAAACTTGGACATGTGATAAAGGGCATGTAAACAAACATTTTTCATGAAGACACTGAGACCCATATCTTTCTGGATTCGGCCCAGTAATTCACTTAATCCAGTACTAAACTTGGGTCCGTTTCCAGCGGTTCTGTTTTTCCGAAATCAATTTGGTTCGGGGTCCGAAACAGGTCCATTTGGTCTGAAATTCAAGTATGTTCAACTAGAATATGTAACAAAAAACTTTCATGAAGAACTCATTTTTAAAATCGAACCCGAAGGGTTAGTAACAACCCATAGAATCCTTACAGGTTGCAAATTCCAGTGCAGTTCGAGTTTCTGTTTAAAGACAACAAAACCAAAATAATTTTCCTTTAAATCCCCAAAAATCCTGAGAAAAATATATGTTATACTTGAAGATGTGTAAAACATTTCTTCATAAAAAAAATTTCTTCAAAATCGCAACACATATAAGTCTAAAAAAATAGCAAATCGCGCACGTCCAGAAAACAGTTTCAAGAAACAGCCCGTCTTTGGCCGAATCATCCTCTACGGTTCCTATTTTGTCCTTTAAACCACAACTAAGCCTTTCTATGGCTAATCTAACATTTCTAACTAACACCCAACCATATGTAATAACATCTACACCTTTCTTACTTGGATGAATTCCTAAATAGAGGTACACAACCCCTAAACAGAGGTACACAGCCCATATTCCAGATTTAGGAAAACAATTCACCTATGCTAGAACCACGCACTTCCTGTGCCGGCGGCGCGACGGCGACGAAATCACAAGGCTCGCAACTCGAACGGCGACGGTTCGTTGAAGTTGAGCTCAAAGCCAAGGGCAATCGGCTTGAGCGGATGGCGTGCAATGGTGAGGATGATGGTGGAGCCAAGTGGATGACGAAGCTATAGAAAATGAAAGTAAATAAATGGAGGTGAAAGAAGGATGGGGGTGCTACGGTAGAAATGGAGAACGCGTGAGGGGGGAGAAAAAGAAAAGAAGAGGGGAGGTGATGTCATCGAGAGGAGAAAAAGGGGGGAAGAGGAGAGAGAAAGAATAAAGTAATGGAGGATAAGTTGTGGGGAAATTGCAGCAGAAGAAGTTGGCGTACGTGAGGGGGTGGAAGGAGCCAACGCACGCTGCAACCAGCGGATGTTCCCGCGCGGAAAAGAGGAAGAAAGAAATGAGGAAATTACTAGGAAGTTCTCTTTACACTTTCCACCAGCTTTGGGGTCCTTTTTCCATGGAAATTTGCCCTTCCATCACCATCAAGTGTCCCACTACTTTACACAAGTCTATCTCTTCCAAATGAGATTCAAATTGAGGTGAAATTCTAAGCCTTAGGCCTTCATACGAAATTACTTCATTTCTAGAAGCTTTTCCTCTTTTCATTTTACCATTTTACCACTTTAGTTAATAGGGTCAAGTCCATGTTCAAGTTCTTATAGCTCCTCCAAAAATCCCACAATAAAGGCCCAAAAACCTATTTAATAAACGGCATTTCTCTTGTTCTTTTAAATTTGCTGCTCTTGTATTTTTCTCAAATAATTCCCGTCGTCAACAATTCTTGGAAAGATGCAACAACATCCCTGGGACTAATTGTGACACATTAGAGTTCTCAATTTCTGAAATCGAAATAAATTTCGAGGTTAATTTCAGTCAAACGCGATTTCAGCGCGGCCTAAACTAGTGGGTAGTTTTTTTGGGAATTTTCGGTGCAATGGGCTCGTGGTCGATTATTATCGAGCCACAACGTACATCTTCGACTCATTGGCGACTCTCAGTTATCATGAAAATCTCTAGATTTCAATTACAAGCACAGGATACCAAAACAACACAAAAATCGGTTTAGTGCCGATCGATGAGAATTTTGTAATTAGATGGAATCACCCATGCCTAATTATATATCTCTATTGAATCGACCTATTTCCGGTCTCTGATAGATTTTCAACTGTGCTAAAATGATCCTTGCCGACTAACACGGTCGAGCAGTCGATTCCTGGTCAAATTTTCAAGCATGTTGCATTAAAATCCCTTACTAACTTCCCCAACTAGTCTAGTTATCTCATGAGTGATCAGCTCAGAGAATAGCACTATAGACACGTCGATGAAAAACCCGATTTATTCAATTGAAAACAGAAGTAGAAAATCATACTGTCACAACTAGCATCTGGCATCCGACAGCCAACAATCAGTGATGGGCGGTCGAAGTCCAACGTCCAATGGTGGGCGGCCGGTCGGCGATGTTGGGCATCCGGCATCCGGCAACGAGTGTCCGACGGTCAGCAGCCGACGTCTAGTAGCGGATGGTCAACGACCGAGACGCCAGTTGCTAACTAGCAATGGGTGGCCGAAGTCCAGCGTCCAGCAGTGGGTGGCCGATGGCGAGTGACGGGCAATGCGTGTCTGGCATCCCATGGGCGATGAGTGGGCGACGAGCGATGACAAGTGTGAACAATGAAAAGAGTTTTGATTTCTTACTTTTATTTCATAAATTGAAAAGCTAAAAATTCTAGCTTCTAATTTATGTTCAAAATCTATTTCTAGAATAAAAATCTGTTTTAGAAATAGAAAAATGAAATTGTATTATCAAATGGATTTCTATTCTAAACCTGTTCCGGAAATAGATAAATAGAGACATAGAGAAATAGAAATTTTATAATGTGCGCCCTAAGAAACCCTAAAATGGATTCGTGCAATGGAACTCAATTACACCACTTAAATAACATTGACATTGTTCCTTAAAGTGGATTTATGCCGTATCCATAGATGTTATTAGTAATTAATCATATCCCTTTTAGATAAAAGTTGGACAAAAAGTTTAATTCTTCCAATTATCAAATATTGATGTTCCTCGAACAAAATTAAAATGGATTCCACTATTACAAAAGAGAGTTCTTTTTGTCATTAAACCAGTTGAGAAATAATAAAGATTTGCAGAAAAGAGTAATTGTGTATATTTCGATATATCATAATAAAGATTACATCAACCTATTTATAAACTTCATGAAATGATTAAATAAGATAACATGTCAATCAAGATATGCACATCAACTGCAGATATACGCATAATTTCAAGAAATACTAAAAACCATTAGAATTATCCTAGATATCTATAACAAAACCATTAATGCTGATTTTGTTAAGAACCAATTGAATCTATGATAGTGAGTTTTTGCAATTAATGTTGCTCATTAGCATGTATTAATTGAGTTTTGCAATGCCGTATGGGTGATACAAATCACGGTCAATTTGGACTTTTGTGTTGTCGATATTAATACTACACATTTTTTGTAGTGCTTGACTAGATGCATTTAGATCACCGACAATTTCTTTCGAGTGCCGAACACCTGAAGTGTCAAAACTTGGCATAGAAGAACACTTAAATGCCAAAAGTTAAAAAAGTGATACTCAAGTGCCAAAATAGGAGCAAAATGGATCAGTTATGTGTTAATGGCGAGAAAATCTAGCCAAAATGCTGACGTGGTGATTTTCTGATAAGGCAAGTGCAAAACAACGTCGTTTTACACACTAACGTGGCTAGATAAGTGTAAAAATAACGTCATTTTGCTACTAACATGAGTAAATAATTAATATAAAAATTAATTAAATTAAATCTAATACCAAAATATAAGAAGAAGAAGAAGAAAGATGATGAATAGTGGCAAGCGGCTGACGACTCAGCCCTCACCACCGCAAGCTCCCCACCGTCATTAGGAAGGGCCGACGACAGTGGGGGGAGGGTCGGCCAGGGTCGGCGAGCGAGAGCCGAGCCCTCAACCGCTTGCAACTATTCATCTTCTTCATTCCTCTTTTTTTAATTTAAATTAATTTTTGATATTAAAATTCAAATCGGTGCCAAAACAACGTTGTTTTTGCCTTTTAACTCTCGATGAGCCACATAAGCAAGAAAAATTAATTAAAAAAATTGCCACATAAGATTTTCAGCAGGGTTTGCCGGAGGTGACACTCAAGTGTCTCTTTTTTCAAAAAAAATAGCATTTAAGTGTCACTTTCTTAACTTTTAGTACTTAAGTATCCCATCGTGCCAAGTTTTGGCACTTGGGGTAAGCTATTTCTTTCCGTTGACATCTTTTTGTGACAAGCCATATTCCTGAAGCATCTAATAATTTCCATGTATAACACTATTCAATAGCCCTTTACCACAAAATTAGCTTTTATTTAATTGATAATTGTTTTCGATTAAAAAAATTGATAATTACTTCATTTATCATTTATCTGATCTCATACTTATAAGAGGGCCTTTTACAAAAAATAAAAATAAAAATAAAAATAAAAAATCGAGGTGGGATTGTTATGTAGAGAGTTTTTGTACAGTAAAAATGCGTTTTATAAATTAACACATATCATTAAGTGGCTGATTAATTATAAAATGAGTTAAGTCTCTGATGTACCCTTTGACAACTAGCATGGTTAGATGTATCTTCCTCTTGATCATTTGTCTTTGTCTGCCTCTTTATCTTTTTATTAAAACAGTGTAACTTGAAGATGAATCTTTTTGTACATGCTAGGATTTTTCAGATGAATTAAAATGCTATCATGTTGTAATTATCACATAAAAATGATCGTGAGTTTTAGTTTTCAGAATGAACCCGCGCAAAGCACTCGTAAGTAAATCGATAGTGATTTTCTCACTGATTAGAACTATATTATTAGGTCCCGTCAGCATAGTGTTACACGGTAAATGCGAAAGATTCAACGCGGTAGTGATGATATGGGAAGAGCAGGTCAATCACAAAGTCTTGCCCGATGACGACGTACGCAGAATGAAGATATGCTGCAGGACTGCCTTTCTCTTGTATATCTCTCGTTCTGATCCTTGTAGATTTTGGCTAGCTGTATGTATGTTGGCATATGTTCTGTTTCATTTTTAGGATTAATATGATACGTGCTAGTATTTCGCTGACAACACATCCTATTATGGTCGGATTGATCGGATAGCAATGGAAAGGTAAAAAGGTGGACATGTTTTATACAATAAATACCGTTGAAAGAAGATAGTCGCCACCTCAAGTGTCATAACGGCTTGCAAGCTAATCCATTTAGAAAGAAGATAGTCTCTACCTTGCTTAGTCGTGTTCGTAGAACTTATATTTCACATGACTTAGAGGAGACTGCCATGACTGTTTCTGTTTCATTTATGAAATCAAGCTGCATTCATCGTATGGTCTGTGGAAACGATAATTCTTGCATGCGTCTTTGGTAGTTCCAGATACACAGACCAGTCTGAAGGACCTGGTTGATGTTCCAGCACTCACTTGTTGGCAAATTTACCATTTCTTATTTCTTATACATGCTGTGTTTATAAATGTCTAAATGTGGTGCATACCAGAAGTCAAAACAAGTTGCTGATCTGGTTGGGAGCTCGGAATCAAAGCTGCGCTTCAGCTTTTAAGTTTCCTTGAATATATGCATCTTCCGGAAACAAACCCACCATATCTGCCATTCCATATTTGCGATTTGGGCGCAGAACATGCAATGGTCAACCATGTAAGCCTTTCCGACTGTCCTATGTCTGTGTTCCTGCATCGATTGTCTTCTTTTGGGTGATGAGGTTTATGAGACTTGGAGCATCACAACGCAATCTTATATGATAATAGCATGATTTTTGTCGGACAGTTTATGGATAGAAGGATACGGTTGAATCGGTGTGTAAGGCCGTTACGGCTATGTTGATCCAAGTCAGAGAGACCACGGTAGTACTACTCAGTTCTTTGATGTCTCTTGCCACATATCGCTATAATTGTCTTCCCTTCAAGAAGTTAAGCATAGCTTAAACCCACAAATTAGAATTAGACCCATGTAGAACAGTTTGTATGGGCTGGGAGACCTCGGATTTGTCCATTTTTGCAGTTTAATAGGCACCAAAAGGGAGAAACGTGCCCCATACTCAATCTTTCATTCCGAATCGGCAAAAACTAACCTCAAATTTGGAAAGAGCACAACGAGTAACTTTAGGAACCGCTTTAGAAAGGCCTAAGAGCCAGTCCAAAAGAGGTCCAACCGGTTAGTCAAAGGAATGAACCGGTTTGCTCAACACAGTTTGATGGCTGCTGATGTGGTGCGCCTTGCTGAAGTGTGTCGATGACGTGGCCTTCCGATAGGATGTATGTGGCGTGGCGTGGCAGAGGAACTGCTGAAGATCAAGCTCAACGCATGAAACACGTAAAGCGCATGACTTGGTGATCCGTGCCTCAACCTGGCGCACGCAGCTACAGCACTGAGACAAGTGATGACCTGGTGGAGGAACAACGGTAGACGAGGGCGATGGTGGGTGAAGGGTGCTTTGGCGGCGACACTGGTAATCAACACTACTTTATGCGAGCAAGAATGTAAACTAAGTCCCCATGGTAGAAGTGATTACAAACTCTGAGACGAATAGAAACGGTTCCGACATCATGTTAAAATGTATAATCTAAAAAGTTTAACGTATTAGATATGATAAGAGTACTAATATTGTAGTTAGCTTGTCCGAAAGAAAAATGCTTTTCTCTAACCCATCAAAGTCCATCGAGTTGGGGTCAACATTCCCCCGCTTCGACTAGTATCTCGGTCAGATGTTGGAGGCTGCACAGTTCGATCCCAATTGGGAGACCTGGACGGCGTCCGCCACGTCGCAACCCCTCTGCGTTAGCATTCCTGCTATGACATGGCCCTTCTTGTCCTTCAATTCAGTCGCGCGATGATAAATGCGTAGCTGTTTCGCTCCCCCGCCCTTCTCGTCTTTCTTTGCTCCGGTCTGAAGACAATGGGGTTGCAACGGTAATCCGACCTCGGCCTTCGTTAGAAGCTGGAGCCAGCTTAGCAGCACCGCCGTGGTAGATATCAGATTTTCAGTCACTGAGTCTGCAAATTTCTCCGATATTTAAATAGCATTAGGTTCAATTCTATTGCCTCATCCAGCTTGACCTTGTCTGGAAATTACAATGTGCAGCATCAAAAGCATAAACAAAAAATATTAAACTGTCCTACACCGTTACCTTTTAATTTATCGCTGGAAACAAAACTAAAAAGAAGAGTTTTCTGATCATGAAACGTGAGCTAGCTAGACCTTAGTTAATTGAGTAATGTTTCCCCTGACTGAAGGGGCAAATTGAGGACCACTAGATGATCCATGATGTAGGACAAACTGAGGATGACTAGTCGGAAAGAACAAATTCAGCACCATTGGATGAGAAGTAAGTTTCATTAAAAATATAGATAGAGCCACCACTAGATTTATCCATATTTCGTTATTTTCTCCAACCATTCCTTATCCACCCTTCTAAAGCAAAAAGGCTGGATGCTTCTCAACATAATAGTAAAGAATGGCATCATAACCATTCACAGTGTCGGGAGGACCCAAGGAGAATATGACATAAAGCTATCGTTAGCAGTGGCGAATCAGACATGAATGAGTTAAAATCGAAAAAAATATTACAGTGATGCGGGCAATCAAAAAAGGAAGATTTTTTCCATTAAAGAAAGTAGCAGAGGTGGAAGAGTTACGCAAAGAGATTCTTTTACTTTCAGGAAGATCTGGGCTTTTTCTTCTTCTTTTTCTGTTCTACTAAAACTCTCAATTTACTATATGCCTCGCCTCTTTGCAGAGCACTAAACGTCTCCTACCTTTTGAAAATATGGGAAATCAAACTCCCTACCTCCCCTTTCCCGTATGGAAAGGGTAGCCATTAGAGTAAACCCCAATAGTTGATCTTGGCAAGAGTTGACGGCCTTTAATATGCAACAGCAGATTTCCAAACATCGGATATAGTAAGTGAGGAATTCACCGAAAGGTGAGTGATAGTTATTCCTATTTAATGCAAGACAATGTTTTCATCGTTTGTGCTTATGGAATAGGTGGCGTCAGTAAGATGGCCATTTTGATGCATGTTTATAATAGACTTTGGGTCACTGTACTTCAAGATTTTAGCATGTACGCGCTATAAGAAAAGATTGTCAATGTGGTTGGACCAGACAAGGACATGAAGAGAAGGGCAAGCATATTGTATGGACGTTGAAGTGCTCCGTCATTATTTTAGTTGGCCTGTGCATGCATTTGGAGTTTAAGAATGTGGAAATTCCAATTAAAATGAAAAGCATAAAGTTGGTACTAAGAATATCACTAGATGTGTCATATGATGTTTTGCCGAAAGCAAATCAAAATAGAATTTCTTAATAGAAAAGAGTGTTGGAGGTTATTTCCAAAGACACTTCACTGTAGGGGAGAACTCCCTTCGGAAGCTGAACAAATTGCAAGGTATTTTCTTTATGGGTGTTTTGTCAGTCATTTGAGAATGTTGAGAAAGGTATATCGTGAAAATAAGAAGACTCGAGAATGCACAGTATTTCCTGCATTTGATACTTTGTGTTCAAATAAAATCTGATGTAATTCCAAGAAAAAATTTCATAGTCTTCAATGGACAAGGGTTTCTTAGGAAAATTGCCACCTAGTACAACCAGGTAACACCGTATTGGATAAATTGAGAAAGAGATATGTCACAAGCTAAATCTTGAACCATGTGACACTCTGACTTTGAATTGTCTTGTTTGGCCTAACTAAGCTTTCCAAGTATATCCTTTCAAGGCCTGCCAAAAGGGAAAATTATAAATTTATTTTCACACAATTTAAGGGAAAATAACCAACTTGAGTGCTCTCATGCTGGTCTTTGAAAAATTCCAAATCTGACCCGACCTAATGAACGAAAAGAACCTACTAACAAATCATGCAAAACCAATCGTGATGTGGGAAAAGAATGAGCATGATATCCTAAGCCACAGGCTTTGAGTCAAAATCCAAAGACAACTACAATAAGTGAAACAATCAGTTAAACCCTTACACTAACACAGCAATAAGCACATTTCAGCCTCGATTACAGTGGAACCGAGTGAGTCAGACATGGTTTGCCCATCAACACTATATTATTCTTCATAACCTCATGCAAAAAAGCTCCCTAAGTGGTGAATTTGACAACCTCAGCCGCATGTTTAATAGTAGAACCACTTCACAAATAAGAAAGAAAATTACCAAAAAAGTCCTTAACCTCTTGTAATTGTGCTTATTTAGTCCTAAATTTTAATTTTTTTATCAATTCAATCATAAACATTTTGATTTTGTATCAATTCAATCTATACGGCCAATTTCGGTTGGCTGCCACTAACATAAATACTAATTGTCAGTCAACGCTGATATGGATAATTTTTTAATAAAGAGGTCAGGGCAAGCAAAGACGGTGAAGAAATCGGAAATCCCGATCTGGACTGACTAGCTCAATGCCAAGAACTTCACCTTGTGGTCCCCAGTTTTTTTTTTTTTTTTGGTCAGTCCTACTCTATTCCTACTCTACACTCACTCTCAGACTTTTGCCCTGCCTCTTGCAGGGCGTGGGAGTCGAAACCCACTCTTGAAACTTACGCGTCCCCATCCCATCCCCCCCTGAGAAGGTGGGGATTTGAACCCCTCACCTCCCCCTTCCATGTTGGAAGGGTGGCCACTGGGGCGAATCCCAAAATGTGAGGGATGTTCGTGAAGGTCCACATTAACTTCTCTATTAATAAAGAGGAAGGATGGCATTAACCCTCTTTTGACTCCATCAGTTTCCTCTGCAGTCCTCAAACAAAAGTACCATATTAATTTTCCAAGTCTAATACCATGAAAAACCTCCAATTTTATATCCAATCCCAATTTTATTTTAAATTATTTTTTGTTATTAAAAAAACTCCAATTTTAGATTCAATCCCAATTCTACCCTAATTTTTTTTTTTTTGTAATAAAACTTAAACTTTAAATCTAATCTAAATTCTACTCTAAACATCTTTTGTCTCTTAAAAAACCACCATCTTTTACTTGTCCCAAATTTGTCTCTGTTAACCATTCTTCCAAACAAATGAGAGATGGAAAACTGCTGAGTAAACCATTTGAGCATTCCAAGCCAAGTGTCTCGAGCATGAGATCTCCGACCTTAAGAGAATGAAGACTCCCAAGCACTAGAGATTGACACTAGAGTGCAAAATTGAAGATTTTCGAGCAAGGGTGAAGGAAGTATCTCTTAAGAGCAAGAGCAACTAAAGAAAGTCAACCCTATTTGTTATAATTTTACCTAGATTCTTCTAGTTTTTGCCCAAATTTCAAATCCTATAGGATGTCATTTTGGCCGTTTGGCTGTCATGGAAATTCAACTCCAAAAGACATTTTCTTAGATATGAACTTTAAAAAAAAAAAAATAGTGACGTGGAAATGTCACATCACTAAGGACGAATTTGGACGATAAGTTAACGGGTAGATATGGGACTCAAGTAAAAACTAGTGGTTGTTTATGAGACAAAAAAGAAAATTATGATAGAATATGGACTTGATCTAAAGTTTGTGATTTTTTATGGAACAAAAAAAAAAATTAAGATAGAATTGAAGCTGAATCAAAAGTTTGGGTCTTTTTATGAGATGAAAAAATATTTAGGATAAAATTAAGATTAAAGCTAAATTTTGGGATTTTTAGAGCAGTAGGCTTAACTTTGCATAAGTTGGCTTTTGTTCTTACGCTTTTGGCATCTACTTTTATAGATGCAAGTTAGACAGAGTACAAGATTTCTTGCTTTTTCTTGCAAAATTATATTTGTACAATCAAAAGTGGGCAAATTGAAAAGGGAAATTTAAATTTTTTAAAATTCAGTATATTTTTCGATCCTCATACCTAATTCTACCCTCTTAACATTAGATTTCTGAGAGATACTAAGATCCATAGAAAATCTTAAACGGAGCAATTTAAGGACTTACTCAGGTCCAAGGAAAAAGGAAATTCAACCATTTAACTTCAGACAATAAATTCCCAGAAGTTGATGACCATTATTAGATTAAATTTCCGAAAATATATCGTTTCATAACGTCTCATTTAATTCCTTTCTTTTACTGTATAAGCTAGAGAGCCCTGTTTAGTAATAATATCTAAGGGGGGCGATTACATAGTATATATCGAACCTACAACATTCAAGAAATCAAAATAAACTAAATTAAAAGAAAAGGGGGGCTGCAAGTATGGGCAAAACTCAAAATTTATTGGGATCACTCAATCATTTCCTTCAAAATTTTCATAACTCTATAAACGACTATCCGTAGCAACGGGCAAAACTTCTAAAAAAAACCATGGATTTCTTCTTCCACACACTCAAAAGAAAACCTCACACAACTTCAACCGCAGTACATTGCAACTTGGGCAACATCTCAAGCATATCGAAAGTGAGCATCGAGGCCCTCGGCTTCGTGGGCCGGGCTACTGAGAGCCCGGCCGTGAGAGGGCCCGGTGTCGAGTGCTCGCACGTGCCGAACCACTTGGCTTGCATGTACTTGTGCTTCCTCCACGGCCCCATGTGGATCCCCTTCTCCTTCGTGCACCTCTTGGCGGCTGCGCACAACGCCTTGATCAGCGGCCTCAGCCTCTCGGCTTTCCCGATGAAGACCTCCGGCAGCCGCCCGACCAGCCGGTTGTAGCCCTCACCGGCTCTCGCCATCTCGAACTCGGCCCGGAAATTGAGCTCGATTATCACTCTCACCGCCCCTTTCTTGGGACTTGATTCGTCCACCACTTCCAAGTATGTGTGCTCACCTGAGGACCAAATTGAGCAAAAACTTCAGCAATTTGGTCATTCCATAAATAAATAAATAAAAATTGCTAAAACTACAAACCCACCCACCAGCTGGAAAAGGGTGTACTAATCGTTAATCACATTACCATGCCAGATTTGAAAGATATGTATAATTCAAAGATAATCATTCTATAATTACCTGACGGGATATCCGGTGAGCTCCTCCATTTGGATTTGCATATGGTGCAGCCGAAGCCATTGCGCCGGAGCCGGTCACAAACGTCCCGCCGCAGACAACTCCGGCAACCCCCCGAGGCGGATTTGAGACAGTCGCACTGCGAATCGTTCCAATTCAATTCCATCAAGCATTCTTTAGTGGCTTGCCTGATCTTGGACTCGATCGAACTGGTCCGGCAGAGCGTCGCCTGCAAAAGTGAGAATTGTTCGCCATCAATACGTATTCGGAAGCCGGAAAAACTGGTCAAAAACATCCGACAACTGATCAGTTGATCACTCAGTTACCTGAACAAGATGTTCCTGAGACTCCCAGAATGCTCTGCTCTCTTCGGCGTTGGACGACCCGCCGTCTTCCTCCTCACGCTCCAGATCCTCGAACCCATCGCCGGAGCTGCAGGAACTCTCCGGCGACGCCGAGCCTTCGTCCAGGAACCCGAAGAAGACTTCGAGCGAAGTCTCCGGCTCGCCGGGGAACTCCGCCTTCGCGTGGAGATTCCGGTAGGCCGCCGAAGTCTCAGCCATGGACGGGACGTGTTTTTATCGGATCGGAAGGAGGACGCTTTTTCTTTCTCGCGGTTGCGAATTCCTCGACCGCGTGTGCCCACGTATTTATAGCGACGAGTCCGGAGCTCGAGCTCGGTGGCTCCTCGCCTCGTCGGTGGGGCCCGCGGCGGGGCCCGAGGTGGACGAGCAGGTCGCCGCGAACGTGACTGTCCGTTCGACGCTGACGTGGCGGGACGGGATTGGGTCTTGGGCGAGGGGATGGCATTTGGCATTGGATGGTGTAGGTAGATCGGACAGATGTGCTCCACGTGGGATTGACCAATCGGATCGAGCTCGGCGGCCGGGGGGGAGTTCTTGAATCTGTGGATATGCTCGAATATTCTGATTTTATTATTTTTAGGGCGCTTTTCCTACTGTAAAGTCTCTTGCGAGTTGCCACATATTTATTATTTATTCGGGCAAAAGCAATATTTAATTGGGTTAAAATAAAAATAAGAAAAAGTGGCGAGGTCTATCCTGATCCTTGGATATTTGTGGGGCCCACACGTCAATCATGAAGTAAAAACATAGCTATAAATATTGCATCTTGATGATGCTAACAGGTAAGCACTTGTCAGTCATCCTCTCCGCAGGAAAAATAAAAACGAGCAAAATTATTTTTTTGGGGGGGATAAAAGATTAATTTATTATGAATGAGGATATGCCTAAATCACCACAGACATGTCGTATAATTTGCGAATCAATATTATAAATTAATTGGGTTGTGTCTTCAAAAGTGCATTTTATTGTCGAAAAAAATCATGGAATCTTCTTTCTACTAATATTAAATATGGTCAGGTTAAGCTAGTAAGAAAACCTTATTTGATGCCCGTGAACAACAATGACTGTAAAGATTAGTTGAGTTAAAAAATTCGGAAATCCCATTAAATAAAAAGAATTGCATAAATAAAAAATTGCAATGAAGTGGGATATTTATGTGAAAGGAAGAACCAAGTTAATCATCTATATAATACAGAGTAAAATCTAGTGTCATCTGAATAACCAAAGAATAAGTTACATATGAGAGTATTACATCTCTAGCCAAAAATATAAAAAAAATAGCAAAACTTAAAATATCTAATTACGACAAGACTTATTGTAAATTTTAAAGCACGAGTCAAAACTCACTCAAAGTTGTTTAGATTTTTTGATGCGCATACCCTTTTGCTTTTATGACCCTAGAAATGATATCAAATCAATCATTCATCCAGTGAAAGGATGTCGACAGGTCCTTTTCTCTCTCCATAGTCTTCTTCAACCTTCAAACATGGATTAGGATTTGAGCTGGTCTGATCCTCTCCTCCCTATTTTAATGATTATTATTATTATTATTATTATTATTATTATTATTATTATTATTATTATTATTATTATTATTATTATTTTGCTTTTCTTCTTTCCCAAATTTGAATTGGGAGCTCTCCTCTCCTAGTTGAATTTTCAATTTGAGATTTGAACTCTTTTGATCTAGTTTTAAATTTGAGTGTTATCCTCCCTCAATCTAAATATGTTTTGGGGAATTTAATACCTCTTTACTATGTTTATGTTTAGGTTTTCTACCTTCAGCTTCAATGATGATCATAAGAGCTTTGATGTCTTATTGAATCACAAAGATTAGCTCCTCTACATATTAAATTTATGTTTATTCAATCTATTTTGGTTGTCTCTATACGACGATAGTGTGGAGGAAGTCAAATTTAGGCGCGCACCACCAACTAGCAATGTTGTAGTTATTAGAGAATGAATTTCCGATGAGTACTCATTACTAATAAGAACACTAGATCCAATGAATGGTCGCCAATTATTTTGCTTGACATATCCATTCTTATGATACGAGTGTGTACTTAACTTTGCTCGTATTTCATTAATTCTCCTTGTTTTTTGGATTTGGCTTTACTTTTCAATATTCTTGCCCTACTTCAAGTTGCTTTATCATGAAGACTATGTACTTCTTATGTATCATTTTGAGCAATGAATACAATTTTCTTCTGACTTGGTATGTTTAATCTCCAAAGATGAGTCTCCATCACCTTCACATTTTACAATGGGGTACCACAATTTATGTTGAACCAGCTAGTCATCTGTATCCATGTATTTTGTTTACACAACAATTCAACAAAGGGAAATTACCCAATCAGTCTTAAGCATATTGTGCAGATACAGTTCAGTCCTAAACTTTGTAACTTTATCAATTCAATCATAAATTGTTGCACAAAATTTCAATATAGTCATTCCAGCCAATTTTTATCAGAAATCGCTAATGTGATACAGTGTCATATAGAACGGCCGATAATAACTAGACTACTGCATCAGTTATTTCCTACATAAAATTGATCCAAATAGCTAAATTGGAATCTCATGTAAAGGTTTAGAACTAAGTTGGCAAAATTGAAATATTGATGAGTTTAGTATTGATAGGGTAATTTTTCCATTCAACGACCATAAGGTCCCTCTAGAAATAGGTAATTCGAAATTAAGATGGTGATGGGTAGCTTATCCAAAAAAAATTGAGCGGGCCCCCATTGTTCCCACTAGACAAAACTAACATGGGATTACACTACACTAATCCATAATTAAATGAGACTTAAGATAAGGATCAATGGCATATTCCACATCAGTGCCGAACCTTGTGCTCACGATGCGACAGAAAACCCTTCCTGCCAAATTGAGCTCGGCTGATTAAATATGAATGCAAACCATACTCGTGGATCAAGAAGACAAAGTCGATGGCCTATGATTGCCCCCTTTGCTTTACAGGTGTTTGGGATCCCGGAAACAATCAAGTCGAGATGCGGTGGGCGAAGCGGTGGTTTCGTATGTGTTTTGGTGGTTGGTGAAAGAGATTGGGGGAGGTGGTTCGGCGGTGGCCGGTCGCCGAGTCGCTCAAGAATCCGGGTGGAAGTGACTTGTGTACAATCAAATTCACTCCCTGGTTTTCTGCCCGCGGACAGAAATGCCGACTCGTAGCTTGGGTAAGGATGACATGTCCATGTGAATCCGCTGCATCGCCGGATCGTGCGAGTCCCATTTGAGAGCCTGCCTCATCCAACAATCCCATTAAAAAAAAACAAAGAGAGAGAATATAATTTGAGAACTGTGGAGAGGATGACTGACAAGTGCTTACCTGTTAGCATTTGAGTACGTCTCAAGTTCGAATGTTAAGATGCATCTCATATCTAGATGTCGACATTGTGGCGCGCTATAATAAGTACATTCGACATCACGAGGACAATCATAAAATGATAGGTAGACAGAATATAATTTGAGAGCTGACTACTTGAAGTTTTTGGATAAGTATACCCACTTTTCGAGTTTACCCCCTATTTTCTCCGGATTAGGTTTCCAGCTTAGAGAAGACAATTGGACGGAAAATGCTCGAATGTTACCGCTCTTTCTTCATTGAAAATTTGACTTTCCTTCTTTTCTTTTTTTCCAATTTGCACCCGGACTTTCATTCTATCTCTTTCCCACTCTTCCGAAAAATAGCGGTCAAACCTAAACGGACCCAAAATCTGTCCATGGAATGACGATATAATCACATGCATCGAATTCCTATGTGCCTAATTAGCACTTAACTCTGAATTTCGATGAATTGCGAATTAAATTTGCATGATCTAATAATTATGTCAAGAAAAGTGACAAAAAAGTCTTAAACATATTATATTTGTACTAATTTTGATCTAATACCAATTGAGTGTTTCCAGCTAATTTTGGCTGAATATTACTGATCTCGACACCGATCTGCTCACATTGCACGACTGGCACGATTTGGATAATTTTTAATAACATTTTTAAAAAACAATTATTTTTTTCATTTTTCCTTATTTTTATTTTCTTTCTCTTTCTTTTTCCCCCTCTCTCTTCCTTTAGCCAATCGTTGGACCTTGGGGATCGATCAAAGGTGAGAGCTAGCAAGGGAACTCACCAAGGCCATGACCTCCCCAAATTTGGCAAGGTCGAGCCTTGCCCATGGCCGGTGAGGCTTAACCCTCACAAAATTCAGCGAGGGCGAGCCTCACTAGCCCAATGTGAGGCTGGCCCTGCGGTTTCTGGTGAGGGCTCAAGCCTCACTAGTGGCCAACAAGGTCCCTTGCAAATTGTCAAACTTCAGGCACTAGCTAGAGGAAAAGAAAGGGAAAAGAAAAAAGCAAAAAGAAAATAATTAAATAAATAATTAAAAGGAATATTAAAATAATGTTGAAAGTTATTCACATCAACGTCACCGTATAACATAAGCCGATTGACATCCACATCAACAATGTTCGGCCAAAATTAGCCGGAAAAATTGAATTAGCACTAGACCAAAAGACTTATGATTAAATTGATATCAATGCAATAAATTTAGGATTTCCGGACCTTTCTTCTCGTTTATGTCACATTTGACTCGTGAGATTAGTGCGCCTGAAAATACCTCGAAACAACAACGAGGGGTTTTCCTTCATGAGTCCTTCGTCGCTCCACCATGTTCAGTGGGCTTGGAAAGAAAATGACAAGGAATAACTCGCAAAAAAACTCATAGGCACTCCAATTATATTCATGCACGTGGTGCTCGGTACGCGTTTACAATATTCCATCACGTTTCTCACGACAAAATTCGACATGGAACCCGCTCTTTCCATGGCCCTTCGATGGGAAGGGAAAATTACAAAAGCTGATAGAAATTGGGTTCAAGTGAAGCAATTCAAGTGCCTTGTTAATGGCAGGCAAGATCATGAAAAATCCCATGTTTCTTCGAAAATTTCTACACTGGTGGACGTCAATCCGAGTCAACATCATGTAGTCTTTCTTTTGATTTTTCTATGGCATCTTCGGATTATTCGCATCACTAGTGTCTAAGTGCGAAAAAAGGGCATCTGAAGCGTCATTGTGGGGACAAAAGGAGCCTGCGTAATCGAGCAGGAACATGTTGCTTTTTCCCAACGTCATTAAAAAATGTCATGATGAAAGCATGTCCTTTTCTAGGGTTACATGATTGAGGGACTGTGTGTAAATTACACTAATCTGTCAATAATTCATGCTACCTGTACCAATCAATTTAATTTGTCAATTTATTTTGTTTATTAGGTGAGAGTAAATTATCGGTTCGCAGGTGGCTTTCCCCTTCAGAAAAACCCAAAATAGTTTAATAGACAAAGAGATGAATGGGTGGAGCGGTTCTGTTGTTGTCTAACACAAGTCCGATTCCCATTTTTGTTTGTTTTGTTTTAGTCATTATTATAATATTATTCGATGCGAACAGACATGTTATTTTTTTGATAAATCGTGATACGTGAAGCCGCGGACATGAGGAAAACATCGAAGTTTAACGATGGATTTCGATTATTTGAATGACATCTTCCCCAGCGTGAGATCATTAGGAAGTGTTAACGACGATAGGAGATCTACTTAATTATACATACATACATACATACATACATACATACATACATACATACATATATATATATATATATATATATATATATATATATATATCATTTGATAGTAAATATCATTGATTGATATGGTACATTTTATAGTCATATCATAAAATTTATAAATAGGCTGATATAATCTTCATTATGAAGATATTACGTTATATATAAATTGCTTAAATCTGTCTTCAGCATTATTATGCTCAACTTAGTATCAAAAATTTCTCAATTCTATGTTTTTGTGCTTTATCATTCTCAACGGTGCATCCATACAACCCAAGCAAATAAATCCATTACTACCACTTGACAATGTCCACCCAAGTGCATCATTTCTATCTAAGGTGGTTGAGTTACGACATATCTGATGCGTCGCCAAACTGAGTTTTTTCTTCTTCATTTTTTTTGGATTTATTCTTCGACGCTGCAAAGACGCGTCTTCAAACTTTTCCCTTAGCAATTATTCCACTTGATATAACCATGTCAGACGTATCGACCACGTTTAAGTTACTGTCCCAACAACAAAATCAATAGCAAAGGATGCATGCTACTTGACTCCAATACCTCTGATTCTTGACTTTTCACTTCTCATTTCAAGAAGCCGATTCCACCACTAGATATGCCGCCATCAAACAATCAACGTATTGAAATTTTTCTTGTTAATGAAAGCTGGAGTCATCACATGCACCATAACGCGTCGCCTCACCTTGAATCCGTTGAGCTCATTTTAATCGAAGATTTTGTGATATTGTTTGGATTTAAAAAAAAAAAAACTCAAGTGGATTTGTTTGAATTCACCTTACATTTGAGGGGATATTAGCGATATTAGGAGATTTACTTGATTATGAATATCTTTCAGTATTATGTATATATCTCATCTAATAGTGCATATTCTTGATTGATATGTCACTCATCTCATAAAGTCTATAAATAGACTGGTGTAATTCTCATTATAAAGATACCGAATTATACATAAACTCATTAAATCTGTCTTCTACATAAATAGTCTCAACTGGAAGAATTACCCAGTTTATCCTAATCTATTGTGTGGATATTAATTCAATCATAAAATTTCTATTTTTGTCAATTTAGTCATAAACCTTTATATAAAATTGCAATGCAATCATTCTTGTCAATTTTCACTGATAATCTCTAACGTGTTGTGTCAGCATTGCCAACCATCTTACATGACACCCCATCATATCGATAATTTATCTAAAAAGATTGCATTTGAATTCCGCGTAAAGAGTTAAAACTAAATGAACAAAATTGAAAAATTTAGAACTTAATTGGCATATGTATAATAATACAATAGAGCTATAATAAATTGGACAATTTCTCCGAAGATATTTAAGCAAAGGGGGCTGGTGGCAATCATTATCTTGCAGGTATCATCCTAAGATATTTTTGGGTAGTCCTGCATTATTAACCTAGATATTTTCAGGCAGTCCTCACTCCGCAATATGGCTGTTATTTACCTTTTGGCATCGTTGATTTGAAAACCGATAACGACCTGCTAAAAATATCATCCTATCTCTTGCTCTCCGGTCGATTACGACTGGCTACTGTAAATTGGCTAGCTCACAATCTACTTTTGGTCTATCGTGCATCGAAGGGAACTTTTGACTTCGGACGGGACGGTGTGTGCATCTGTTCATGTGGCGTTCTGGGAAAGATGGTCTCGGTCTTTCTTTCCTCTGGTGTTCAATTTGGAGCAGAAAGAATGTTCATTGTCGATTAGATTTGTCATGTGGGAGTCATTCAACAGTGGTTCAATTCTATAAATGTATGCCTTGGTTTCATAATTTAGTTCAACTTGCTCGATCCGTAGATGTTATGAAGAAAGTTTATAGGAAATACAAACATTTATTTGCCTATTCATTTTTCTTCGACTGAAAGCCTTTTTCACATCTTGAGCAATGACGTTTTTCATAAAAATTAATATGCAAATTTTCTAAAATAGTCGGATACGGGAGTTCTTTTCCTTTCTTTTTATTGGATTCAGGAGTTAAATGATGATAAGATTAGTGCTTTTTCCACAGGCGGGACATAACGGCGTATCTGATAATTGCATAAAAGATAGAATATAAAAATTATCTGATTTAATTATCACGATTCACCGAACAGAGTAAAATTCAGAGATTTTATCTCTTATCTTTATCTTGCCCGGTTTTAACTAGAAATTCGGACGGCCAGATGATTCTTAAAGTTGATGGGACAGAGATTGCAAAGCAATGGAGTAATCGACGGTGCTTGCTTTCGAAGGGTTTCAATCATCTCCCGACATTGGCTTTCGTAAAAGCTTCTCAAAGCTTACTTGCAAACTCAGGTGATGTCCTGATTCCTCTTGACCAATCCCAATTTGACGTATGCATTCCATGCAGGGACGGATCTAGCATAAAATCCTGGCGGGGCCAAAAAACATAATACAATATCTGTCTCTGTGTGTTTGGGTTGTTTTTCGTTTCTTTTTCTTTTTTCTTTTTTTTTTTGGGGGGGGAGGGGTGGTTTAGTTCTATAAACATGGTAATAGATCAACGTGGGTTTCCTAAAACGCATATGTCATAAATTTATTTTGAAAATAATACTCTATGAAGTAAGCATTCGGTTTAACTACTCCGTGAATTTACAGTATTGCCTATCCATGTGCTTGATCAAATTCTACTAATGAAATTTCGGGATAGAGCTCGAGATTATTTTGAATGAGAAATATCGTAATCCAATTAAGGAGTACGCCATCCGAACTGATAACTTACTGATCCATAACAAGATGGGTATACTATGCTGTATTGGAAAGCCCCAAATGGGTCAAAAATCTAATAATATCCACAACATATATTGTGTACGCACCCCACAACTATACATAAATTGCACATGCAACCAGCAACGCCCCTCCCCCTCCTTTGGATAATTGCGCACCGATCCCCCTCTCAGTCTGCTAAGTTGGCAGATATATTATTCATTTGTGAACTTGCATGGGCGAAAGCTTTTCAACCTTTTGGAGAGCTTTCGAACCTCTCCTGATCTTTATGTACACTTTCTCCTTCTTTTATTATTATTTTTTTTTTTTGTACGTTTTATTGCGTGTGGTGCTTTTGGCACCACTTGATGAAAAGGTACGATTTAATAACTTGATTCCCATGTCTCCAAAGGACGACAAAATCAATATTGGCAAGATGGTGAACATTTACCTACTGGTGATCGTGCCACTTTATCAGTAGGTCGAGAAAGTATAGTAAAAATTATATTTTAGGGCGACTTCTAGTGAGCAATCTAGTAGGCATGATGTGACAAACAAAGCAATTTATTGCTTTAAAAAGGATTTTATTATAGAAAGTTTGTGAAAGCTTCCTGAGCCAAGCGTTCGTATCTAGATTCAGATTTTGTGTGTAATTATGATGATTGGGATGGGTGGATCGGCAGCACCATGCCGGTGATGCAAGCACTTAGAAATTGAGAAGAATGATCAAACAAGCGAATTACTTAATTATGATATAATAATATGGTCTATTTACGTGTCTCCGATCAATTTAGAGAAGGTATACCTTATCACCAATCTAGACATGAAACTGACCACGTACAAGAGACATATAATATGCCAAAACATCCGAATTACATACAGAAGATACGGTGTAGTAGGAATATATTCATAATGTCTAAAAGATATTCTTTAAGAGGTGGATGGTGACCCTTTGAAGCCCAACCTTCTCGACACAGACGTAATCAATAGCCAGATTGGAGATCGTGTGTAAGGCACTCCTGTGAGGATGTGAAAGAGAGACACCAACATTGCTGTCGACTGTCGAAGTATTGATAAGCAATTATAGTCAAGGAGATAATGAGAGTTTGGCAGAACTCAGGTCTCAAATAATTTATGGAGAATTTCATTGGGGTAAATTCCATCCATGATCAATGAATTTAAATGGAATTTGCAATCGGATCGCTGCACTTTTACATATTTCAATCATCAAATGCAATAGATTTTCATCTTTTTGCAATTGATGCACTTTATCAGAAACTTGACTAAATCAAACTATTGAAGTAGCAAGCACAACATCTAACCCAAAAAAAGAAGTGACGGGCACAACCGATTCTCAAGATGCAATGTCTACTCGCATTGTCATTGCCACTTCAGTAATTCGTGAGATCTGACCGGATTCCAATCGGAGTGCATAAATTATTGAAGAAACAAAAGTTCAATGCATTTGAAATTATAGTTATTGAATCCAAAGTTCAATGATCCAATTGTAATTTTCTCCAAATTTAGTGACCCCGCATGAAATTTGCTCTTCTCTATAGACGAAATCCGAAAACAAAAAAAGAATCCCATCTATTATTGTGGTAGCGTATAGCATGATGATTAGTCATATCCGTCTCCCTCGTGATTCAATTAAAAATTGATTATATGCGAGAATGAATTTACTCCCACCTCCTTATTATAGGAATTAAAGTAACATCAACATGGCTGGTATTGGTCCTATAAAGAAGATTAAAGTTAAAAATAAAGTACCAATATGGGATTATAGTATAGTATAACTGAAGATAACCTTGGAACGACTATTATAAATACTAAAAGTCATGGGCTTTTTCTAAGTTGCGGTACACATTAGAAACCCACACCTGCACTTTTTGTGCTTTTTAACTACACCTGCCATGAGGTCCGATCAAGTCCTGCTTGGCTGGAATTTATGAGTGAAAGTGAAAGCGAAAGTGACAACAACTCAGGGTTGCAAAGGAGTGATTAATTAGTGTGCTTGCTAATGGCGAAGAATTAGAAGCTAAAATACATGTGTTTAAAGGTCATAAAAATAAAATTCATATATATATTGTGGTAAGGTGGTGTATGGGCCAACTTTTGCGCACTTCGATTGGTTCACTTTTATGGGCAATCTTAAAAGCACACTTCTCCACATCAGCTCGATGCATTTGATAATTTACTCATAAAGCGTTCCCAACAAGACTTCAACTCAAGACTATAATGAGAGGAGTAAACTCTCTTGTCATCTAAGTCATCAATTTATTGATTATATTTCATGAATTATCATTTTAATCAAATATTTTTTTACTGGAATTTAATGTATGTTCTATTGTTTTGTGCAATGTCATGGGTTTATTATGGGAGAATGTGATGGGATAAAAGGGCTTCTAGAAGTATCGATATTGTGTGTGTGTGTGTATAGGGGTATGGTTTGACCTCCCTAAAGTTAATTTGAAAAAGGTAGGAGCAGTCTCTTTTCTCTCTCAAAGGGCAAAGCAGCATATCATTCCAGTTTTGGTACTTGAGATTTCACTAATGAAAAACGAAAATAGGCTAGTTGCAATTGATGCATTTTATTAGAAACCTGCTTCAACAGTTTATGAAAATTGACCAGATTCTGATCAAAATGCAAAAATTGTAAAAGAAAAACAAGAAAGTTCAATGGTCCGATCGGAAGTTTCTC